>JAVKPL010006315.1:0-26185 GCA_032173675.1 Gastrolobium villosum
ATGCCATTGAATAAAAGCTTTTATTTTTAGAGTATAGAATTTTTATAAAATAACATAGTTTAAAATGGCAGGATCATTTTCGTGGATTAAACCATTTTTGAAGACAAGAATAAATATAAAAAAATGCAGAACATTGAAAAACAATTAGAAGATGGTACTAAGCAATACAAAACACTTATTCACTCATCGTTCATATATATCATCAAATCAGACATGTGCATAATTTGTTTATTATTAAATCACAAAATCAGATACCAAAGCAGGAGATTTTCTCAGTCAAAAAGGAATAAAATGTAAAGCAATATTGACTAAAAAATTCAAGCTTAAAAGTTGTGTGTATATATATATGCATATATATATATTGACACCAGTGTTAAATTTAAAATTTAACACCGGTGTTAAATTTAAAATTTGACACATCATCTGAGAGTCATTAGATCAAAAAAGATCAATGGCTCTGATTTGTTAAGCATGTGACACTATTAATCTTTTTTGATCTAATGGCTCTTATATATATATATATATATATATGAGAGGTTATACTTACAACCTATTTTTTTTTACAACTATATTTTAATCGTTGATTTTCGCTAATCAAGAATATTATTTTTGCAAATCAAACTCATTAATTAATTATTAATTCGCAATAAATGATAATCGTTGATTGGCGGATATCAACGGTTAAGATATGATTAAAAGAGGTTGTAAACGAAACTAGGTTGTATATATAACCTTCCGCTCTCTCTCTCTCTCTCTCTCTATATATATATATATATATAATTATTCGTATCAATTCCTAATGGATGCACGCCAATTATGATCATCCGAATTCCCTTAAATAATTAAGAATGAAGAGAGAGTTTATAAAAAAAAAAAAAAAAGTATGAAGAGAGACAAACAAAGTGAAAATTGGACATGGCTTATTAACGCATAAAGAATCTCTTTGGGTTAGTGTGCTTCGGTCTAAGTATAGTATGGGAGATAACTTGATTCCTGTGATTCCAAAGCCGCAACAATCTTCTAACCTATGGAAGGGGATTGTAAAGGTGTGGGGCAACATTGTAGATCGTTCTTCAATTCATATAGGAAATGGGAAGCAGGTTAAATTCTGGTCTGATTGTTGGGTTCCTGGTTGTGGTCCGCTTGAGGAGTTGGCTAATAGACCGATTAGTCAAGAAGAAAGTTACCTTATGGTAGCTAGTTTTGTGTCCCCAGGAGGAGGTTGGAATTGGGATACTTTTGCGCACTGACTTCCTATGGAGGTTAACCATCGCATTGCTGATATCACGGTATCAAATTCTATTGATCATGACGATAGAGTTATATGGAATGAGACGGGTGACGATTGTTTTTCTGTTAAGAGTGCTTATGATTCTCTCTCAAACTCTCAAGTTGATAATCATGGGCAGCAGTAGAGTAGAGTTTGGAGATGGGACGGACCTCCTCGTATCAAGACTTTTCTTTGGTTGATGATGGGTAATAGATTAATGACAAATGCTATGAGAGTTGATAGGCATATGGATGATTCTGACATATGTCCTCGGTGTGAGATGCATCGTGAAGATGTGTTGCATGCAATTAGGGATTGTCCTATGGTGTTGCAGATTTGGAAAGTGTTTGTTCATACTCAATAATGGGGCAATTTTTTATCTTCTGATCTGTTTCAATGGTTGTCATGGAATCTTTCTGGTAATGCAGGTTGTTCGAATGACTATGAGTGGCCTTTGGTGTTTGGTGTCGTTGCTTGGCATATTTGGAAGAACCGTAACCTTTTTGTTTTTCAAGACAAGAAGGTTTCTGCTGCTGTCATCATATCCAAGGTGCAGTGCTATATGCAGAGTGTTGTTGATTCTAAGTTAGTCTTGCTTAATGGGGGGCTAAGTTCCTTTCGGGTTCCTAAGAGTACGATAATGTGGGAACCGCCTCCTCATGATTGGGTCAATATAAATATAAATGGTGCAAAAAATAGTAAGGGAGGAAGATCTTCTTGCGGAGGAGTGATCATAAATAGTGATGGCGTTTGGCTTGGCGGTTTTTCTAAGGGGTTAGGGTATGGTACTGTTCTTCGGGCTGAACTTTGGGGTGCTTATATGGGTCTTCAGTTGGCTTGGGAGAGTGGTTACAAAAATATTTATCTTCAAGGGGACTCTACAGATGCTTTACAATTGTTTCAGAATTGTGAAGAAGGGCATCCTTTGTTGCTTTTAGTTCAAAAAATTAAGGAGCTTCTTAGTTGGCCTTGGTTGGTCCGAGTTCAACATGTTCTGAGGGAAGGTAACCAAGTTGCTGATTGGCTTGCGAAAAATCATAGCATGCTTGAAGGGGAACTGCAGACGTTTACTAATCCACCGATGGGATGTAGTTTACTGGTCCGTAATGATCAGAGGGGGGTAGCCTACCCCAGGTTTGCCTAGTTTATTTTTTGTTTTGTCTTTTATTTTCTGATGTATCTCCAAAAAAAAAAGTGAAGAAGCATAACTTCACGGTCTCTATCAATTTATTTCTCATCCACTATAATTCATTTCTTTTTAGTTTATATTTGTATGACAGTAATTGAGTTTCATATCTTGTAAATCAGTAATCCTTTCTTGTTCTTCTCTTAATTAATATTTTTATAATTTGTTTTCTTATAAATTTAACTTATTAAATATATATATAAATATATATATATATATATATGTATATATTAAAAATTTATGTGATCATTTTAATCTTTTAGCTAATGTTATATCTTTTAAGAACTAATTTAATTATTTACTCCGAAAACTAAGCATAAGGGATCACTTCTTCAGATTTAATATTCTTGTACTTTAGAATGTGACGTTTTAAATGTGATGTTCCATAATTTTTTCCGCCATTGTATTCTTGATTACACTATTAAATTTTGTCCTCTCAATTCCATCATCTGTTTCTCCTATCTTGGTAAAAAAACTTCTGTAACAGCCCGTTGTACACCGGTATTGTTAACATTGATTATAATATTAAGCGCAGTTACAATCACAACGATTAGGTTAATTAAATTACGGGCAAATTTTTCTTTTAACATATTCATTTTCTTTTACATCAACACATTTTCCGTAATCAATTAAAACCACACCATAATTGTAAATGCAATTTGCGGAATCATACGTTTTTCTAACATCATAAATCCTTCTTTCTATTCAATTCATTTAAACTCACCATCTTACTCTCACAAGTTACCAAGTTGTAGTCCTTTACGTTATCTACGCGTGGTTTCAAACCACGTACCATTTGGAGTTCTACCCATCAAGTTAAGCCCCTTTCTTTTAGTCTAGAAAAACCTTAATTTTCGAAAATTACACTGTGGTAATCGATTACCAGTGGGTGGTAATCGATTACCACCTGTCAAAAATTAGGCAGTAGCTAAATTTCTCAATCCTCTGTTCTGGTAATCGATTACCAACTTTGGGTAATCGATTACCTCACATGGTAATCGATTACCAAAGGCCAGTAATCGATTACCAGTGAAGACAGTAGCCAATTTTTCGTCCCCTGTTGCATGGTAATCGATTACCATGCCTTGGGTAATCGATTACTATGCAGCAAAATGACAGATTACAGCATTTTAAGCCCCAAAAAGGGTGTGTAATCCATCCCTAACCCCTTGGTACTCCACATAACACATAATCATGTCCTAATGTAGGCTCTAGGCCCTTCCATCATTCGATTTCCTTAAAACATGCATCACTTACAAAGTCCTCAAATAATGGCCATTTACATACAAATATGGACCATTTATACAACATGAATACCAAGACTTCAAGGCTATGAATGTGGCAATGGACAAGTCCCATGCTCACTCAAATATACAGTTATCCATGTCATAAACAATAAACCATAAACAAGACTTAGCATATAATCATGAACACTAACAAAAGCATGGAAATAACATCATGCAATATGTTCATGACCTAAGTCTCAACATGCTAATGGTATGCTATGTGCACTCCATAACTCCTCCAAAATGTCATGCAAGCTCCATGCATCATAGGCAATCCATAGTCCACTAAGCGGGCTTCTTGCCCGAAGCTCCTCCCGGCTCATAGTGACCTGAAATGTGGTCCCCCAAACACGGGGTGAGATATACGGATATATCTCAGTAAACCAATGGAGCTAGAGGCTCTCTCCACTCCATGGCTCACTAAAATGTACAAATATGACATAATGTAATATGCAAGTAAAACAATATCACCATCCACCTGGAGACACCCAAGAACATCCACTCATGGATTCATGTTCAAGGACTCCATCATATAACTCCCGAGACAATCCTGGCGCCTCTCCCATGGTTGAGAAGACTCCATGGCAATACCCAACCGGAACTCCTCATGAGCCCTATCCGGCGGATGTCCCACGTTTGGATCATCCTGGCGCCGCTCCCAGAGTCGACTCCACGGCAAAACCCGACTGGCATTCTCACAAGGATGAACCCAGCGGATGTCCAAACTCCACTCGTCAACTGGCCAGTGACCAAACAATTTTCACACAATACAAGCAATATGCATACAAGCACACAATCACATCATGTCATAACCACATAATCCAACCACAACCTTCCTCTAGGTGTGGTGGAGCACACTAGGGATTAAACCCAAGTTCCAAGAGTTTACCTCAATACGAGCAATCCGTTCCAAACGTATGCTCCAATTCAACTTTTCACAATTCCGTCCGTGTGAGGCACCCTACAACAATCATCAAATTCAAATTACACCAAAACTCATTTTTCATGAAATTTCCTCAAATTCGCCTAAGTTAAAAACCTATATTTTTCACCAAAATTTAACATAGCATTTCTAGCTTACAAGCATGATTCTAAGGCCTTTTCATCTAATAGCATTTTTCCATTTGGGCTCTCTATCATCACACATCTAAAATTAAAGGTTTGAACATAAATTTCTAGATCTATGAAATCAACCATCAAAATACCACAAATATACTCACAATGTGTTGTATGATCACCACCAAGGCTTCACTAAACCATTAGAAGATCAAAACTCCAAGAAAACTTCAAAAACTCAAGTGGGTCGAATCTGATTTTGCTCAAAACGCGGCCAAGAAGGTGGATTCAAGGCTTCTAAGTGTTACCAATGGCTTGGGAAGGTTGTTTACAATAGATTTCGACACCAAAATCAAGCGATTCGGTGAAGAAATGAAGAAATGGAAGAAATGGGAAGAAAATGGTGGTTTGGGTCACTTGTGCAGGGGATGCGCGAGGGAGAAGAAGAAAAGAGAGGAAAGAAAGAAGAAAAAAGAGGGTGTGGCCAAGTGACTTCGGTCACACGGGTCCCACACGCGATCTAACTTTAATCCCGATAAAAATTCCGATCATAAATTCTTAATCTACATATTTTTCCAGTCCATGACATATTTTTATTTCTCCAAAATATTGATAAAAATTTCACACCTATCGGTACACTCACACCACAGTATTTTAACACTAAAAATTCACTATTCATCAATTTTTCCCAAATTTGTCTATTCACTCAATTTTCCGCCCTGATTCCATTTCCAGTATTACTTTTGTCATTTGAAATCTCTAACTCAGTATTTTTGCCTCAGAACACACGGTTGGCAATTTACCATTTTGCCCTTTTTGCCCATTTGGCCACAATTCTTGGATTTTCACTAATCCACCAATTTTCCTTTCACATTATAATATTAAAATACACATTTAAATATATGAGGTGTTATATTCACCCCACCTTTTAGAAATTTTGTCCGCAAAATTAAATCGTACCTGCTCGCTAACTCAGGATACAGCCGGAGAATCTCGTCCTCCCGCTCCCAAGTAGCCTCCTCAGGTGTGCGGCCTTCCCACTGAATCTTCAGCATGGGAATCACTTTACTTCTCAATCGCTTTTCACTGCGATCCAATACTGCAATAGGACCAATGGGAGTCTTCAAGTTCTCCCTGATTTCAATATTATCCGGTATCACCACATGTGATTCATCCGGAACATAACGTCGCAACTGCGACACATGAAAAACATCATGTAAGTTAGATAATTGCGTGGGTAAGGCAAGCTGATAGGCCACCAGTCCCACTCTTTTCATAATCTGGTACGGCCCAATGAACCGTGGACTCAGCTTCCTCACACCCAACGCACGGCCAACACCTGTGACCGGAGATAACCGTACAAAAACATGGTCACCTTCCTCAAATTCCAGCGGTCTATGCTTATTGTCATAGTAACTTTTCTGCCGATTTTGTGCCTGTTTCAATTTTTCTCTGATCATTTCAATTTGCACTGTTGTTTCCTGCACAAAATCCGGACCAAATCTTTCTTTATCGCCTACCTCAGTCCAACAAGTGGGCATACGACACCTCCTGCCATACAAAACCTCATACGGTGCCATACCCAGACTGGAATGAAAACTGTTATTATAAGAAAATTCCACCAATGGTAAGTACTTATCCCAAGCATTACCCTGTTCCAGTGTGCAAGCTCTCAGCATATCCTCAAGTGTCTGTATGGTCCTCTCAGTCTGACCACCAGTCTGCGGGTGATAAGCAGTGCTCAGTCGAAGCTGAGTGCCAAAAGCCTGCTGCAAAGCTCCCCAAAATCGCGAAGTAAACTTCGGGTCCCGATCGCTAACAATGCTAATCGGTATCCCATGGAGCCTAACGATCTCCTTTACATACAACGTAGCCAACTTCTCTGTGGTGTAATCCACTCGTACTGGTAGAAAATGTGCAGACTTCGTGAGTCGGTCCACAATAACCCAAATCGAATCATAACCAGCTTGAGTTCGCGGCAATCCCACAACAAAATCCATTGAAATACTCTCCCATTTCCATTCAGGTATATCCAGCGGCTGAAGTAATCCAGCAGGTTTCTGGTGCTCTATTTTCACTTTCTGACACACCAAGCACTTAGACACGTACTCGGCAACATCCCTTTTCATCCCAGGCCACCAGAACTTAACTTTCAAATCTTGGTACATTTTTGTGGCACCTGGGTGGATAGCATATTGACCCTTATGGACCTCAGTCATAACTTCCTCGGCAAGTTCCTTGGGCACTACAATCCTGCCCTGATATAATAACAACCCCTGTTCATTAACAGATATGCCACTCTGGCCTTTCAAATATTTTATACTTTCATTGCGAATCTGAGTCTCTTTAATCTTCTCGTGCAGCTCGTTCTCAATCCGAGTCAACTCCATATCACACATTCTTCCTGCAAAGAAATCCGTTATTTTCATATCACGGAATTGCTCAATCACTTCATTGTCCCACATCATCATATGAGATAAGTTAACAGACTTCCTACTCAATGCATCTGCCACAACATTGGCCTTTCCCGGGTGGTATTTCAGCTCAAAGTTGTAATCTTTCAAAAATTCAACCCATCTACGCTGCCTCATATTCAGCTCCTTCTGATCAAATAAATATTTCAAGCTTTTATGGTCGCTGAACACAGCAAATTTCATCCCATACAGAAAGTGCCTCCAAATTTTCAAGGCAAACACAATCGCAGCCAATTCCAAGTCGTGCGTCGGATAATTTTCTTCATGCGGCCTTAACTGCCTAGACGCGTAAGCAATCACTTTTCCTTCCTGCATCAAAACGCTCCCTAAACCTTTCTTAGAAGCATCACAATACAACACAAACTCACCCTCCGGATCAGGTAGAGTCAACACCGGAGCAGTGGTCAACTTCTCTTTCAGTAGCAGAAAACAGTCCTCACATTCCTGGGTCCACACAAAAGGAGTATCCTTTCGTGTCAAACGAGTCAACGGTAGAACCATTGCAGAAAATCCCTGTATAAATCGGCGATAATAGCCGGCAAGCCCCAGAAAACTTCTAATTTCAGTCACAGTCTTAGGTCGTTCCCAGTCACTTACCGCTTCAATCTTGCTTGGATCCACTGCAACACCACTTGCAGAAATAACATGGCCCAAAAATTGCACCTCAGGCAACCAGAATTCACACTTGGACGGTTTAGCATACAGTTTCTTATCCTTCAACACCTGCAACACAGTCCTCAAATGGTCGACGTGCTCCTCCTTACTCTTCGAATAGATCAAAATGTCATCAATGAATACAATTACGAACTGGTCCAAATACGGTTTAAAAATGCGGTTCATATAGTCCATGAACACCACCGGGGCATTAGTAAGCCCAAAAGGAATCACTTGATATTCAAAATGTCCATATCTGGATCGGAAAGCTGTTTTAGGTACATCCTCCGGTTTAATCCGAATCTGGTGATATCCGGACCGGAGATCAATCTTTGAAAATACGCAGGCATCCCTCAACTGATCTAACAAGTCATCAACACGCGGTAATGGGTACCGGTTCTTAATAGTCACTTTATTTAGCTGTCGGTAGTCAGTGCACAGTCTCATGCTACCATCCTTTTTCTTTACAAATATCACCGGTGCTCCCCACGGAGACACACTCGGCCTAATAAAATTCTTTGCAGATAGTTCTTCAATGTGTTTCTTCAACTCAGCCAACTCAAGTGGCGATATCCGGTATGGAGCCAAGGAGATCGGCCCCACGCCAGGCAGTAGGTCAATCGAGAATTCAATCTCTCTCTCTGGCGGGAATTCCGGTATCTCATCCGGAAATACATCCTCAAACTCATTAACAACTGGAATAGCAGAAATCTCCTCCTTTTTATCACCCACCAATCCGCCCAACAGAACATAACCCAAATCTCCAGCCTTCAAGGCCTTCACAGTTTGACTAACAGACAAATACAAGGACGGACAAACAGACGGCCTCTCATGAGATAACAACAACCTCTTCCCGCAGCAATCAATCATTGCGCAGTTCCGAGACAACCAATCCATCCCCAAAATCAAATTGACAGAGGCCAGGGGTAAGATAATTAAATCAATGGTATAACCCCTGCCTAAATAAGTGAACTTCACATCTTCACAAATCCAAGACGATTCACTAACCTCTCCTGTAGCGGTAGTAATACGCATCGGAGGAACCATTCGTGTTACCTTTAAGTCCAACGCCTTAGCCACATAGTCCGCCACAAATGAATGTGTTGCTCCCGAATCAAATAACACAGATAAATCAACATTAGAGAGAAAAATTATACCTTTAACCAAATTCGGAGCCTTTTCAGTACGTTGCGCATTAGTAGTATAAACTCGTCCCACAGTAGGAACCACAGCAATAGGAGTAGCAGTAGTAGTAGCTGCTGGCAAGGCCTGCAAATTCGCAGCCTGTCCCGAAGAAGATGGACAATTTCTCGCAAAGTGGCCACTCTGACCACATCTAAAACAGTTCGACGAACCAGCACCACATACACCTCTGTGGTATTTCCCACACTTCCCACATTGTGGGGTAAAATATCTGTTCGAAGCACCACCACCACCAGTATTTCCACCCCTCTTGAACTGACCAGGAGGCTGCCTCACATGCAACCCCCTACCCCTGTTATTATTATTAAAACCTCCTCTATTAGTATTTCCAGAAGGACCAGGTGTCCTCTTAACATCTTGCTCTTTTGCTGCCTCAGATTTCGGATACCTTCCATAAACAGTCTCGACTAGGGGTGGCAAATCGTGTTCGTGGGTCGGATTCGGGTCGACCTGTGTCTGACACGAACACGAATAGATTCAACCCGAACACGACCCGATTAATTATTATTGTCAAAATTCTCAACCCGAACACGACCCACTTTTTTTGCGGGTTGACACGACACGACCCGAAAAATCTTATAATATAAGTGTGATCCATTTATTACACGACTCGCCCCAAAAAAGCACCAAATCTGATTGTAATATAACAAAAAAAAAATCTTCAATAAAAAGAAACCTAGAGTGTATATTTTTTTTTTATATCATTCAATAAAATTACCATAATAACCTTGAAAAAATAAAAAATAAATTATATTTGCGGGTCAGAACGGGTTCACGGGTTAACCCGTGACCCGACACGAATATTTTCGTGTTATATTTTTCCAACCCGAACACGACCCATTTATTAAACGGGTTGACCCGAACACGAAAATTTCGTGTCGGGTCCGGGTTGGGTTGGCGGGTCGTGTCTTAAATTGCCACCCCTAGTCTCGACCCTCTTACATTGGGTCACCAAATCAGCAAAGTTCCTCACCGCAGTATTAGACATCCTCTTTGCAATCTTTTCACTCAGCCCTCTTTGAAATTTAGCTGACAAGAATTCCGGAGTAGGTAGAGTACCTCCATAATTAGCAAACTTGACAAGTTCATTAAATTTTGCCACATAGGCATCCACAGTCATGACTCCCTGTACCAAATTATCAAATTCACCTTGCTTTGCCTCCCAAACATCGCGGGGAAAATATTCTTCATGAAACAGACCTTCGAACAAGGTCCAAGTAAGAACCTCACCCTGAATAACAAATGGGCGAGACACATTGTCCCACCACTCTTGGGCATCACCCTCCAGCATATAAACCGAATACAATAACTTCTGCGGATCTTGGCATCTCATCACCTGGAAAATCTTATCCATTCCCCTCAACCAAGCAGTGACCTCCTTTGGGTCCCTTGACCCCAGAAATGCGGGTGGCTTATGTTTCCTAAAAGATATGAGCCTACGCTCATCGTCAGCATTATCAAGCACCTGCCCAGCAGCCCCAGTGGATTGGGCAACAGATGATGGATCAGGAACATAGCTAGGGTCAGTAGTAGTATGATGACTAGCCTCACCAGTGTGGTGACTAGCCCCACTCTCCCCCTGTTGAGGAGTAACAGATGGCGTCGGTGTAGGAGTCACCGTAGCCGTGTGTGGAGGTGAATTATCCCTCCTAGGACGACCTCTATCCGCCCTCATCTCAGCCATAAAGGCCTGCATCATATCCTGATTAGTTTTCATCAGGTTCTCAGTCATATTTCTATTTGCAGCCGTCTCCGCCTGCAGAGCATTTAGGACTGCAGTGACCGGATCCGGTGGCAAAGGACCTGCACCACGTGCCCCACGGCGACCTCGTGCCCTACTCATGATATCTGTACATGTAACACAAAGGAATGAGTTGATCAGACCCACACTGAGGAATCACATATACATTAATCATAAATAGTTCACAGATAGCTATGGCACACAAGATACAACATACCCAAACAATCAGAGTTCCCTAAACAAAACTGCTCTGATACCATAAAATGTAACAGCCCGTTGTACACCGGTATTGTTAACATTGATTATGATATTAAGCGCAGTTACAATCACAGCGATTAGGTTAATTAAATTACGGGCAAATTTTTCTTTTAACATATTCCTTTTCTTTTACATCAACACATTTTCCGTAATCAATTAAAACCACACCATAATTGTAAATGCAATTTGCGGAATCATACGTTTTTCTAACATCATAAATCCTTCTTTCTATTCAATTCATTTAAACTCACCATCTTACTCTCACAAGTTACCAAGTTGTAGTCCTTTACGTTATCTACGCGTGGTTTCAAACCACGTACCATTTGGAGTTCTACCCATCAAGTTAAGCCCCTTTCTTTTAGTCTAGAAAAACCTTAATTTTCGAAAATTACACTGTGGTAATCGATTACCAGTGGGTGGTAATCGATTACCACCTGTCAAAAATTAGGCAGTAGCTAAATTTCTCAATCCTCTGTTATGGTAATCGATTACCAACTTTGGGTAATCGATTACCTCACATGGTAATCGATTACCAAAGGCCAGTAATCGATTACCAGTGAAGACAGTAGCCAATTTTTCGTCCCCTGTTGCATGGTAATCGATTACCATGCCTTGGGTAATCGATTACTATGCAGCAAAATGACAGATTACAGCATTTTAAGCCCCAAAAAGGGTGTGTAATCCATCCCTAACCCCTTGGTACTCCACATAACACATAATCATGTCCTAATGTAGGCTCTAGGCCCTTCCATCATTCGATTTCCTT
Organism: Gastrolobium villosum; assembly: GCA_032173675.1. Classification (NCBI taxonomy): domain Eukaryota; kingdom Viridiplantae; phylum Streptophyta; class Magnoliopsida; order Fabales; family Fabaceae; genus Gastrolobium; species Gastrolobium villosum. Next base: position 11,895 of record JAVKPL010006315.1, read on the forward strand.
AAAACATGCATCACTTACAAAGCCCTCAAATAATGGCCATTTACATACAAATATGGACCATTTATACAACATGAATACCAAGACTTCAAGGCTATGAATGTGGCAATGGACAAGTCCCATGCTCACTCAAATATACAGTTATCCATGTCATAAACAATAAACCATAAACAAGACTTAGCATATAATCATGAACACTAACAAAAGCATGGAAATAACATCATGCAATATGTTCATGACCTAAGTCTCAACATGCTAATGGTATGCTATGTGCACTCCATAACTCCTCCAAAATGTCATGCAAGCTCCATGCATCATAGGCAATCCATAGTCCACTAAGCGGGCTTCTTGCCCGAAGCTCCTCCCGGCTCATAGTGACCTGAAATGTGGTCCCCCAAACACGGGGTGAGATATACGGATATATCTCAGTAAACCAATGGAGCTAGAGGCTCTCTCCACTCCATGGCTCACTAAAATGTACAAATATGACATAATGTAATATGCAAGTAAAACAATATCACCATCCACCTGGAGACACCCAAGAACATCCACTCATGGATTCATGTTCAAGGACTCCATCATATAACTCCCGAGACAATCCTGGCGCCTCTCCCATGGTTGAGAAGACTCCATGGCAATACCCAACCGGAACTCCTCATGAGCCCTATCCGGCGGATGTCCCACGTTTGGATCATCCTGGCGCCGCTCCCAGAGTCGACTCCACGGCAAAACCCGACTGGCATTCTCACAAGGATGAACCCAGCGGATGTCCAAACTCCACTCGTCAACTGGCCAGTGACCAAACAATTTTCACACAATACAAGCAATATGCATACAAGCACACAATCACATCATGTCATAACCACATAATCCAACCACAACCTTCCTCTAGGTGTGGTGGAGCACACTAGGGATTAAACCCAAGTTCCAAGAGTTTACCTCAATACGAGCAATCCGTTCCAAACGTATGCTCCAATTCAACTTTTCACAATTCCGTCCGTGTGAGGCACCCTACAACAATCATCAAATCCAAATTACACCAAAACTCATTTTTCATGAAATTTCCTCAAATTCGCCTAAGTTAAAAACCTATATTTTTCACCAAAATTTAACATAGCATTTCTAGCTTACAAGCATGATTCTAAGGCCTTTTCATCTAATAGCATTTTTCCATTTGGGCTCTCTATCATCACACATCTAAAATTAAAGGTTTGAACATAAATTTCTAGATCTATGAAATCAACCATCAAAATACCACAAATATACTCACAATGTGTTGTATGATCACCACCAAGGCTTCACTAAACCATTAGAAGATCAAAACTCCAAGAAAACTTCAAAAACTCAAGTGGGTCGAATCTGAGTTTGCCAAAAACGCGGCCAAGAAGGTGGATTCAAGGCTTCTAAGTGTTACCAATGGCTTGGGAAGGTTGTTTACAATAGATTTCGACACCAAAATCAAGCGATTCGGTGAAGAAATGAAGAAATGGAAGAAATGGGAAGAAAATGGTGGTTTGGGTCACTTGGCCAGGGGATGCGCGAGGGAGAAGAAGAAAAGAGAGGAAAGAAAGAAGAAAAAAGAGGGTGGGGCCAAGTGACTTCGGTCACACGGGTCCCACACGCGATCTAACTTTAATCCCGATAAAAATTCCGATCATAAATTCTTAATCTACATATTTTTCCAGTCCATGACATATTTTTATTTCTCCAAAATATTGATAAAAATTTCACACCTATCGGTACACTCACACCACAGTATTTTAACACTAAAAATTCACTATTCATCAATTTTTCCCAAATTTGCCTATTCACTCAATTTTTCGCCCTGATTCCATTTCCAGTATTACTTTTGTCATTTGAAATCTCTAACTCAGTATTTTTGCCTCAGAACACACGGTTGGCAATTTACCATTTTGCCCTTTTGCCTCTTTTTGGCCATAATTCTTGGATTTTCACTAATCCACCAACTTTCATTGCACAATATATATTAAAATACACATTTAAATATATGAGGTGTTATACTTACAACTTTGTAGTTGGCAAAATCTGCGAACCATGGAGGAACAAAGACTGCCATCACCTTCTCATCAGGAAAATAGTCATTGATTTCTTTTTCTGAACTATCTTGTAGTTCTTTTGCCTGAATTCTGGAGAGATGATCAGCCACTTTGTTTTCTACTCCAATTTTGTCCCGGATCTCCAAATCAAACTCTTGAAAGAGTAGCATCCCCCTTAACAGACGTGGTTTAGCGTCCTGCTTAGTCATCAAAAACTTAATAGCAGAATGGTCAGTAAAAACAATGATTTTAGATCCTAACAAGTAAGGTCTAAATTTGTCTAGTGCATAAACCACTGCTAACATTTCTTTCTCAGTTGTTGCATAATTAACCTGAGCATCATTCAAAACTTTGCTAGCATAGTAAATGACATGTAATCATTTTTCCTTATGCTGACCAAGGACTGCACCAATTGCATAAGCACTGGCGTCACACATGAGTTCAAATGGAAGGTTCCAATCGGGAGCTGTAAGCACTGGAGCTGTAGTAAGCTTTTCTTTTAACAAATGGAATGCCTTCGAACATGCATCATCAAACACAAATTCGGAGTCTTTCACCAAGAGTTGGCTTAATGGTTTAGCAATCTTGGAGAAATCCTTGATGAACTGCTTGTAAAAACCTGCATGTCCTAGGAAACTCCTAACAACATTTACATTTACAGGAATGGGAAGTTGTTCAATTAACATTAATTTTGCTTTATCAACTTCAATCCCTGTATTAGAGATTTTGTGTCCCAACACTATACCTTCAGTTACCATAAAATGGCACTTTTCCCAATTTAGAACCAGATTTGTCTCATTACATCTTTTCAAAACTTTAGATAAATTGTTCAAACAAAAATCAAAATTAGAACCAAAAACAGAGAAGTCATCCATAAATACCTCTAAACCTTTCTCCACCATATCAGAAAAAATGGACAGCATACACCTTTGGAATGTGGCAGGTGCATTGCAGAGGCCGAACGACATTCTTCTGTATGCAAAGACTCCAAATGGGCAAGTAAAAGCTGTCTTTTCCTGGTCTTCAGGAGCTACAGGTATTTGGTTGTAGCCTGAATAACCATCCAAGAAGCAATAATAAGAGTGGCCCGCCAGTCTTTCCAGCATTTGATCAATAAAAGGTAGTGGGAAATGATCTTTCTGCGTAGCTGTGTTCAATCTCCTGTAATCGACACACATTCTCCAACCTGTGATAGTTCTGGTTGGAATCAACTCTTGCTTTGCATTGGTAACTACCGTTACACCACCTTTCTTTGGCACTGTTTGAACAGGACTTACCCACGCAGCATCAGAAATTGGGTAAATCATTCCTGCATCAAGAAGCTTTACAACCTCTTTTCTTACCACCTCCTTCATTGTTGGGTTCGATCTTCTTTGTGGTTGTCTCACGGGTTTGATATCATCTTCCATGAGAATCTTATGTGTACAAAAAGAAGGATTTATGCCCTTCAAATCAGTAATAGACCATCCTATTGCGGTCTTATGAGCTTTTAAAACTTCAACCAGCTCCTTCTCTTGACCTTCGGAGAGGTCTTTGTTGATGATTACCGGATAAGTATCACCATCTCCCAAGAACACATATTTTAAAGTGTCTGGTAATGGTTTCAACTCGACTTTAGGGGCACCAACCTCTACATCTTCAGCTTTTTCTTTCAGTACCTCCACAGTAATTCCTTCTTTTTCAAAAGGTATATGATCACGAGCTTTCAACTCATAATCAATCTCTTGAGGTCGCTCTTTCTTGTGTTGAATTGTTTCATGAATAGAATCAACCTGGAAACAATCATTATTTTCAGCAGGTCTCTTCATAGCTTCTGAAACATTGTAGATAATTTCCTCATCGTTCATTCTCAGTTTAATCATCCCTTGTTCAACATCAATTAAGGCTCGGGCTGTAGCCAAAAAGGGTCTTCCTAATAGCATAGGTTTCTCACTTCCTTCTCCCATATCTAACACTACAAAGTCTGCAGGAAAGATAAACTTATCAACCTTGACAAGGATATCTTCTATGATACCATTAGGTTTCCTTACGGATCTATCAACCAATTGGAGAGATACCTCGGTAGGCTTCAATTCCTCAATCCCCAATGATTTGTACACTGAAAAGGGCATTAGATTAATGCTAGCCCCTAGATCACATAAAGCTTTCCCAATGCCAATATCACCAATAGCAATAGGGATATTAAAACTCCCTGGATCACTAAGCTTATCTGGGATTTTCTGCTGGATAAAAACACTACACTCTTCAGTGAGTGTTACAGTTTGGCATTCCTGCAGTTTTTGTTTCCTGGATAAAAGATCTTTCATGAATTTTGCGTATCCAGGCATATTTGCTAGGGCTTCAGCAAAAGGAATATTGATATGTAGCTTCTTGAAAATGTCCAAGAATCTATCATAATGTTTGGTATAGGCTCCCCTCTTGAATCTTTCTGGATAGGGTGCCTTAGACATCACATATTTGTGGCTTAACTCATGCTTTTTCTTTGCCACAACTGGTTGTTCTTCAACATGCTCTTGTTCAATCACAACTTCTTTTTCTTTTTCTTGTACAATTACCTCAATCTCTGGTTCAATCGCTTCCTTATTCTGTTCCTCTTTCCCCTTTGTTGTGTCTTCCAAATTCACTGGTGGTTTTGTTGGAACTGTCAATGTCTTACCACTTCTTGTTGTAATAGCCATACAGTCATCCTTTGGATTAATAACTGTATTGCTTGGAAAGGTACCTGGAATTCTTTCTGAAAACTGCTTGGCTAGCTGGCCTATCCGATTCTCCAGGTTTTTGATGGAAGCATTTGTGTTTTTATTGTTGGCTCTAGTTTCTTCCATGAAAGCATTGGTATGTTGAGCCATATCATTAGAAGCCTTAGCCATTTGAGCAAAAGCTTTTTCCCACTCAGCTGGCTCTTTTTGTTGATTCTGTGAAGATTGAGCATAATTATTGTTAGCTTTAAAATCCATACCTGATCCTTGAGTCCTCCGCTGAAAGTTGTTGTTACCACCAGGGAAATTCTGATTTCGCTGGAAGTTTTGTTGTTGTTGTTGAGGACGCTGATCGTACCAGATCCCATTCACCTGTAATTGTTGAAGTGAATCTTCGGATGATGGATTCGGACACTCACTGGATTCATGACTTTCTTGGCATTGGTCACAAATCAGAGGAGTTGTTTGAACCTTTGACACTTGAAACTTGTCAATGTCAAACTTTTTAGATAATGATATTACATCACTATCTGCTGGTTTTGTTGCTGCTCTTTGTGTGGGAGCTAACACACTTTCATTTTCATTTCTTGCAAGCTTTTTGATCAACTCAATAGCCTGCTCAGATGTACTTTCCCGAATAGAACCTCCAGCGGCACTATTTATTATCATCCTTGTTTCAGGAGTGATTCCATTGAAGAATATCACCACTTTTCTGTCATCATCTCCTTCGTAATGTGCACATTTCCTGTTTAGTTCCTGGAATATGTTCCATGTTGCACAGAGTGATTCTCCTTCTAGCTGGCGAAAGTTTGTGATTTCATTTACCAGCTGATTATATTTTTCCATGGAGAAGAAATGATCAAAGAATTTGCTGGACAGATCTTCCCATGTAAGGATGCTGTTTGCTGGCTGTCGTTCAATCCACCTCAATGCTTTTCCCTTAACAGCAAAAGGGAACAACCGGAGCCTGATAGCATCTATAGATACTCCATTGTGTTTGGTTGTATCACAGACCATGAGGAATCGGTCTATAAACTCATGAGGATCTTCATCATCAGCACCAGAAAATTGAACCCTTTCACCAAAGAAATCAATGATGGCTTGAGTTCAAAATTATTGGCCTCCACATTTGGCCTTACTATGCTTGAATTGGCCCTGTTGAATACTGGAGTCAAAATTGTATTCAACAGTCTTGGAGGTTGATTGTTGGCATTTCCTCCTCGTCCATGACCAGCATTGTTGTTTTCTGCCATCTCTTGAATTGGTTGTAAAGGTATGTGCTTCGAATCTTCCCAAATGATCTGTCTAGCAGCCTTCCTTAGTTGCTTTTCTATCCTTGTAATTTCAGAATCAATTACAAAGTCCTTAGGCGGAAGTCTACCTCGCATAAAAATCAGAGAAAATTATTAGTAGCACCTGAACAACACAAAACAAGATAAAAAGAATAAAAATAGAAATCTAATCTCAAGAATCTACGGTTATTTGTAATATTGAAAACACAATCCCCGGCAACGGCGCCATTATATCTTTTAAGAACTAATTTAATTATTTACTCTGAAAACTAATCATAAGGGATCACATCTTCAAATTTAATATTCTTGCACTTTAGAATGTGACGTTTTAAATTTGATGTTCCATAATTTTTTCCGCCATTGTATTCTTGATTACAACCGTTACATTTTGCCCTCTCAATTCCATCATCTGCTTCTCCTATATTGGTAAAAAACTTCCAACAATCTGAAGTTTCTGTTTTTGCCTTCTTCTTTATGGACTCAACAACAGATTGAGTTTCTTCATTCGCACAACTTTCCACATCAATAGGTTCATTAACCTCCATTTATAATCAACGATAAAGAACAATGAGAATATATTTCATTAAACTACTAGGCATGTTTCATTAAACTACTAGTATAACAAATTAAGCATGCATTAATGAATAAGTTGAAGTAAAGATGAACAATAGCCACATCAAGTTTCTTTTCAAAAAAAAGTCCATCACATAACAACAATTTTAGTGTAACACCCCGTATATACCCGGTAATGTTATCATACTATCGTATTAAGCTACGCTTAATTAAAATTACGAAATATCTTTTTCTTTTCAATTATGATGCCATTATCATTACCAGCTTGCTTATTAATCAGTTAATAAAACATTACATGTATGTAATTGCAATAAAACAGCTAACTGAAATACCTCATAAAATAAATAACATAAGCATTTGTCTCTAGTCACAGAACTACAACACGTAGACTGGACCAACTAATAGTTTATACAACTCAGCTCAAAACACTGACAATAAGTGACATGGACAAACCCCATGCTCACACAAATAAGGCAACAAAGCCCAAAATCAGTCTCAACATTAACAACGCAATAATAAAGATGCGGAAAACATAAACAACATCCAATCTAGTCATGCTATCATCAAGGTAGTCATAACAATAATCATCAATCATGCTCTGGCCTCTTGCCACCAAAGACATCAGCCCCCATACTACCTGAACCTGAAATAAGCATTCCCTAAACGTGGGGTGAGATCTCTAAACAAGAAATCTCAGTAAGACAAGGGGTCCTGAAGGATCTTCCACCCCAAGCTCACTTACATGTGCAATATAAGTTTAAAAGCAGTTCATCATCATCAGTTCTAAAACAAAGCAATGCAGCAGTTAATCATGTCATGTGTGTCAATACTATTCTACTGGCCAGAGAAATGCAGGAATACGTCTATCTCCTACATATAGTGCAAGACGCCACTTGCATCCACCCTGGATCACCGTATTGTATGATGCCACATACTCAGGCTTACTGTCAAGATGGAATAACACGTGTATATTAAAAGTCATTACATGTAAAGTTCAACCAACATTTCATATATTCAAAAGCATGTAACACAGCATGCATATACCATGTCCCTATGGAACATGGTGTAACCAGAACATGGCTAAACCAAGGACACGAAAGCTTACCTTGCAAGCTAACACCCAAGGCCAAGAGTCCACAAGCTCACAGTCCAAACACAGCAGAATCACAATCTGTTATGGACCAATACTATATCAATAATCATGCACCACAAGCATACAATTTAAAGACAACACCTTTCCTTTACGTTTTACGTCTTAAGGCTCCATACAAAGCCATAAGCCCTTAATCACTTGATTCTGACTTAGTTCATTAATTACAGAAGTCCAACTTCCTTACTCTAGGATCCACAAACCCCCAATAGCCTACTATTTGCACAGTAAAGCTACTGTTCTGCGAGATCCCAGAATATCCGGATATTCCTCGGGTACATATCCGGATATGCAATATCCGGATATCTCACTGACCATATCCGGATATACCATATCCGGATATCCAGATCCCCATATCCGGATATCCAATATCCGGATACCATATCCGGATACCCAATATCCGGATACCATATACGGATATCTAATATCCGGATATCCTTCCAAGGTTCCATTTTTATCACTTCAAAATGCTAAAGCATGCATTTTTATACCCTCTTAGGTTAACATACCAGTTGGTTGCTTACTTAACCCATTTACATGCAAAGACTTTACCTTTAAGCAACAAAAACCCATGATCAAAGGTTAACCAACTCACCAAAGGTTCAAAACAAAGAAAGGAAGTTCTCTTGGAGCTCTCACAACAGCTCCAAAGTTCTAACTTGCAAAGGACACGAAAATGCTACCAAAGCTTGGCCCTTTCCTCATAAAGGAAGCTTCTTGAAGCTCCAAAATGCCACAACAATGGCTCAACAAAGCCAACTCTCCAAGTCAGTACCCAAAGGCACTCAAGACAGCTCACCAACTCAGAAATGAAGCTTTCCACACACTCACTCAAGTATTTCCCACTCACCCAAGGTGTTTACAAAGAGAAAGAGAAAAGAAACAAGAGAAAGGTGACAACTTGGTCTCCAAATGGTGAAGTGAAGGCATGGAAGCACCAAGTCAGCAAGGTGGCTCCAAACTCAGAGGAAATTCACATAGGAAATAGAGGCACCTAGGGTTTTGTGCCCTTAATGGTGTATTTATAGCCAAAATACACTTAAACACATAGTATTAACTTTAATTTTTATGCTTAGTATTTTAATCCCAAACTCATGATTCTTAACCTACTCAATTTTACAATAATTATCATATTTTTATTTTATTTTTCTGAGCACCTTTCCGGTACACGCTTTTCCATAGCCAGTATCAGTTTTGGCATCAGATCTCATTATTTTGACTCGAAACTCGTTTTACAAGTCCTACATATTATTATAGTAATTATCATGCTCTTATTATAATTTTCTGGGATACTTTTTCGGTACATATTTATACCGACTAGCAGAACCGGTATCTGCACTTTTCTTCCGAAAAGCGACTTTCAGCATTCTTACCCACTAATTATAATTATTAAAGCCTCATAATAATTATTAGGGTCAATTATGGAATTATTTCCTAATTATCACAATTAAATCATTAATTACCTTAATTAGCGGTGCGGGTTCTTACATTTAACATACCACACCCGAGTTAAAAGATATCACAGAATACTACCAAAAAAGATCAAGATGTTATAAATAATGAAGCGCGGTCCACTAAGCCTTTTCCTAACTAGTCCTGCGTTCAGAAAAGCTTCATCTTTTTTGTGGAAATATAATATCTTAGCTCATACATACACCAGTTTGGTTTGTGCATTAGATCATAAACCTTCTCAAATCATATATAAATAAAAATTGTTGCATTCTTCCCTCTATTTCCTGAAACCAATAATGTATGCATATAATTTTTAGAGCTAGCTGCTTCAAAATAACCATCACCGTAAAAATCAAAACCATTTGCAAAACAATAATTTCATAAAAATAGGAAAATATTAACCTCTCGACATCTACTTATTGACTAACATGAAAACAATTTTATTTTATAGAACTTCTGAAACATAAACAAGGAAAAACAATAACAAGTCCCGAAAGAATTGACTCCAGAGTCTGTTGCGCTGAAAATTTAATAAATTGATTACAAAATCAATAAGACAGTGCCACATCATGTGAGAAAAAGATACTATTTGTCTACCCTTTGTACAAATCTACACATATAACTTTGTATTTCCAACTTTCCACTCAACTAGAACTCGAATTGCATAAATAAATAAAAAGACAATCAAAACTGGACAAGAGAATTAAGAACACACTGACAGAAAAGTCATATACCATACGAATATTACAAGACATAATCTAACCTGGAAGACACACAAAAAATTACAAACGAAAGCTTTAGGCCGATCTATAAGCTCGAAATCGCATCGAGTAAGAATCCCGGATTCACCAAGTGGAAACCAAAACATAAGCGAATGACTAATAATCAAAAGCTGAAACAAAAGTAACTGATAAAAAATTAAAAACACGAACGAGTTTTTTAGAGGGAAAACGAATACCACAAATGAGTTCAAGGAGAATCATCTTCAATGCAAATGACCCAAGTACTGGCGGTTGGGGGCGGACTGGCGTCTTGCGGTGCTGGTCGACTAGTGGTTGAATCAGTGAATCTCGTGGATGAATCGCGAGACGGTGGGAGAGGATGGAGACTGCTCTGTCGTTTAGATTTAGGGCAAATGACTTTTGCATTTCAATTTTCGTAATCTTACTTTTTTACTTTTACATTTATTTGTTAAAAAAATTAAAGTTTCAAAATTAAAAAAAGCAACCCGCCGGGCCAACTTGAGCTAGTTAAATGGGCTGACCCGACGAGCTAGGCCCATATTGCCAGCCTTACCCGGCGAGGTCGACCCCAAGGTGGAGCGGGATTTTAAAACATTGGTTCATTAATTTTAATTGTAAAAACTAGAATCACGAATGTATCTAGTACTTGTTAATTAATTAGTATAAAATAAAATGGGATCATAAAATATACATTGTAGTACAATTATTTCATCATCTACTCTCTTATTTGCAACATTTTGCGTTCAATATAACATAAGCAATAGATCAACAATACAACAATTTCATGTGTAATTTAAAGATTAAATCAGCATATTACAAGAATCTAGGAAATCAACCAACTTAACAAAAAAAATTATATTTTCGAACAATGTGTGGGAGTCTCATTCTATGCATCTTGTTTTCCTTTCTAATTCAATTTTGTTGATGTACACTATATTTGACCTTAATGGCATACAATCCCTCTTTTAAGAAGTTTATATCGCAAGTCCTAAACTAAAACATAGGTTTAACAACAATTTCATGTGTAATTTAAAGATTAAAGCATAATATGACAAAAATCAAGGAAAAATAACCAATTTAATAAAAAAAATATGTTTCAATTTCCGAACAATAAGTGAGAGTCTCATAATTTCTAGTCATCTTGTTTTCCTTTCTACATCCAATTTTGTTAAAGTACACTATATTTGACCTTAATGGTATACAATCCCTCTTTTAAGAAATTTATATCGCAAGTTCTTAAACTAAAACATAGGTTTAACATGATAATTATATTCAATCTTGATGATCTACCAATCAACCATAACCAAATTCATATTTAATCAACTAGCAAAGGCTTCTACATTTTTAAATAAAATCTTTATGTATAACCAAAACAGAAAGATAGATAGCAATCTTTAGATACTTGGGCACCAGATATCATCCATACAATTCAATTTCCAACAAAGAGTCATGTGGCTTGAACAAAAAACAAATCAAACAAGATACTTACACAAATAGCTCTAGGTTCATCATTTATTTAAGTTCCATCACTCTTAAGAGTATGGATGTTAAACTACCCCTACTCACTCATTGTCTAGTTTTATCCATCTATTGCATTGAAAATATTTTCAAATGCCAACAATACAAAATAGTGTAAAACAAGTAGAATGACAATTGTTATAATATGATTTTAAATACTTACTATCCCTACACTCTTTTCTCGAGGCTTTTTGAATAGCCAAGGTGATGTATTGTAAGCTTGGTTCTATTTTGGGCATCCTTTTTATATATCTCCTACAAAATAAAACATGAAAAAAACATTAGTATTAAGATTTAAAAAGTATCTAAATATGAAATGTTATTATACCTGAGTCATGTTGTCTAATCTGTAACATTCAGTTTCCTTGATTGCCAATAGGGGATACTTGATACTTTCTTCACGAATTTTGCTCCAATCATAGTTTTGTCTAAATAATCTTAGTGTACTTTTTTTTTCACTTCTTCTCGAGGACCTTCATTATGTATGAATGTGCAGCATCTTCACGAATAGAGCCCCACCATAATTTTTTCTTTACATACAGTGGTGCATTAGTGAAAACATTACATCATGTTAAAAATTATGTAAGATGTATACTTAAAAATGAAATTGTCATTTTATACCTTTATTCAGTTACTGCTACAATTAACGCATCAGAAGCTACATCTATGATTTGTGATGATGAAGGCATGTTCAAACTCATTATAACAAAAGCTAATGTGCCTAGATAAAGCCCTTTTTTTTCTGAATGTATTCTTGAAAGGAACATTCCAGTAATATGTAAGCTTTAGTTCAGATCTTTTATGAACTTATAATTTTATCCAAGATTTTTACTCTTATTTAATATATATATATATATATATATATATAGACACACACACACACACACACACACACACACACACACACACACACACACACACACACACTTATTCCTATCATGTGCAATCATCCACTCAGGAAGATTTAATCATGGTAATCAGAGAGCTTTAGCAGCAGGATCACTTTATTTCCTTGAGGAACCAATTTGATCTAACGATCTCAAATATTTAAGGCAAGAAGTGTATCCCTCAACAGACAAAGAAACTCCAAATGCAAAGGTGCGCAGCACAAAGAGATCAAGGCATAGCAAGAGAAAACAGGTATATCTAAGACTTATCTATTCATAAAACTCTAAATAAATTACAAGGCCTGTGCATTCTAAACATGACGATGGATCTTAAAATAAATAAAATTGAAAATACGCCCGAAGGATTTTCACAGCAGTACTTGCACTTAAGTGTTTAACAATTATTAATTAACCACACAATGTCAGGTTCTTACAGCAAAAAAAATAAAATAAAAGAGAAGATAAAATTTAATGAGCACAAAATGCTAGGCTCATCGATGAGCACACAAAAGGTTAAAAGAAAAGAGAACACAACAATTACAAATTGAGGTTCATGTAGCTTAGCCCCTTCACAACAATAACAGCTGCATTTAGATTGTTGAGGACCTTTCAATATTTGGACTACTAAGCTTTTGAAGTTTACAAAAGCCTTAAGTGTGTTAGGAGAGAATAGTATTGTTACTTTTTTCTCTCTTCCCTTTTCTTTTCTTTTGTTGAACATTATATCAGTTATATATGGGATTAAGCTTTGGTTTTCATAAGGTAGTTACTAATTCAATGTCAATGTACTATGGTTTCTTTTTTTGCATTCATTTGCTTGTTCAAAAGTTATATTAAGGTGGATGAATGAACCTGTCCTAACACCTCACTAGGTGCTAATGCTCTTTGATTTCCATGATTAAGTCCTCCAAAGTGGATGACTGCACATCATAGAAAAAGTGTGTGTGTGTGTGTGTGTGTGTGTGTGTGTGTGTGTGTGTGTGTGTGTGTGTGTGTGTATTATATATTAAGTGAGACTAAAAATCTTGGAGAAAATTATAATTTCACTGAAAGCTCTGAACTAAAGCTTCTAGATTACTCGAATGTTCTTTTCAAGAATTACACTTAGAAAATAAAGGGCATCATTCCACACATATTAGCTTTTGTTATAACTAGTTTGAACCTTTCTTCATGACAGACGAAAAGAAGTAGAGTCAAATTTGCAAGATGGACAAGCTAGCCTGGTATAAGTGTTCGATCCAGACCAGGAAAGTCTCTAATAGGTTATTCTGCAAAATCAATAAAAGATCGCAAATATCAATTTTAGTGTGAATAAAATCCATTTTGTAAATGCTTGCATGTAAGAAATCACAAATTCGATTATCAACACAATCCATATAAGAGAATCGAACAACAAAGGTATATTCAGTCAAATCTTAAAACAACAAGAGATTAGAAAATGTTAAAATCTAAAAAAAAAACCCTAAAATATGGGGGAAATAAGATGACATAGAAGGTGAGAAAATCTAGAGAAAGAACCCTAAAATGGAATCTAACCACCACATACCTAAAATTTGATGAGTGATGAGATTGTAGTTCTCTTTAGAATAAGAATCAAGAAATATATGAGAAATTAGCCGAAGAAAGAGACAGATAGAAAAGTTAGGCATACCTAAGTTCCATCAATAATTCAAATAATGATGGCAGAGGAAGGATGGAAAAGTGAACGGATGGTGGTGGGAGATAGAGAACTGTTTTCGTTTAAAAGAGAAATGAGAATGAAGTAAGGTATATAAGCATTACGAAGAAAGAAAACCTGAGAGAGAGAGAAAGAGAGAGATAATGACATGGAGCACTATTTTGACAATTAGAAAAAGGATAGGTTATTATTTTTTTTTATTTTTTTTAGATCTTTTCGATAGGTTATTTTACTTGTCGCTTTTT
>JAVKPL010006316.1:0-25712 GCA_032173675.1 Gastrolobium villosum
TGTACCCTTAATCTTTCCTCCGAAACCCTTCCTCTATCATCTGCATCATATAAAATTTTGTGATATTTGTTAGTGTAAAAGTAAAAGGCCATAGGCATACAGTAACAACACAAATGACTTTAGTGGCTTAACATATTAAATGGTATACCTATAACATCAACAACCCAATACTTGTTGCATACCCTCTTGACTTGCTGGTATTCAGGTGGTAGATGATCAGTTTGTTGGGATTCAGCAGGGACTTCATCTCCTTGCTCTATATTTTCTAAACCAATGTTGGCTTGCACATTTTGAGTCTCTAATATTCCAGGAGTAGAAGAGCTTGTTGAAGTGCTTGTTGAAGTGTTTCTTGCTGTAAATCTCTTTGTTCGTGCCATGTTACCTGATCATTATGTCCCATATATAACATGCCAACATATATTTAGCTTTATAAAAATCATGCATTGCCAATACAACTGAAGGAATAATTCAGAATGTTCTTTAGCAAAAAAAAAAAAAAACAAATTACAAATATTAAGTCTTAACCAACAAGAACAAACAGGTATGCCCACAACATAAAATAAATCATAGACAAAAGAACAGACAAAAAGTGATCCATGAGACGACCGATGAAAGCAGGCATAAAAATATGTCCATATCTAAAATATGTCGTTATATGTCCATATCTTCATCCTCATTTGGATTAGCTATCAAATGTGGAGTGTCATCATCTGTGGCGGGTCTTGATAACTGTAGAGCTATTGTGTCATCATCTAAAATTTGGTCCAAGTTTTGTGATGGAAATAAGTCAGTAGTTGTCATGTTATCTTCACCCATATCATACAAGTCTCGAGGTTTGACATGGACAGGTATGCTCCAACCCTTCTCTTTTTCATCATCAACATAAAAAACCATCTGACCCTCAGAAGCTTTAATATATGGCTCATCATCCACTTTGTCACCGATATGTATGAGTTTTGAAAAGTTTATTTGGGTAAAACCCAATTTATCTTTTTTATGCCCTCTATGAGTAGTGGTATCAGCCCATTGACATTTAAACAATGACACCATGAACAAGCCATTGTAATTAACCTCAATGATGTCAACCAATTTCCCATAGTAAGGAACTCCTCCACATATCATTTGGCCATCTCTACTGCTTGAATAACTTCTCGTGTCAAACGTCCCAAAAATCCCACTATTTTGGGTTTTTAAGTTGTTGTCTCGATCCAACGTTCTGAATTTGAACCCGTTCACATTATACGCACTGAACCTTCTTGCTTGACACAATGGACCTTTAGCAAGGGAAAGCATAATACTTTTGTCTGATTCTGTAATATTGTCAATGTCTTTAGGAATCTACAACAAAAAAGGTAATAATGTTAGGGCTGTGGTATTTAACTCAAAAACGATTAATATTCTGCACTTCAACTGTTCTATCATATACTCACACGTTGATAGAACCAGTCAACAAACTCTCTATGAACACGTTTATCTATCTCTGCTTGACTTCGATTAGTCCTTCTTTGTTGCCTCTTAAGGTCCCTCCGAAATTCCCTAAATAATTTTCTGAAATTCAAACATCAATCACAATAACTTATTTAACAAAAATAGGTTAAGCTAACTTACTGTAAGTAGCATTCAACAAGGGGGCAATTCGTTAGCACATGTCGATGAGCCTGTAACCTCTCCATTGATGTAAGATTGAAATATGATGAAGCACCAACTGGTTTTCCTACCTGGGGAAACAATTCCTCAATGCGTGATTTGGGTTGCGTATTATGAGGTACATCATCAACCCTCCCTGGTCGATTCCATCGAGTCTCAATATTATCTAGGTACCTTGAACAAAAGGTCAGAACTTCTTGCATTATGTAGCCTTGTGCTATAGATCCTTCTGGTTGAGCTCTGTTACGAACATATGATTTAAGTTGTCCCAAATATCTCTCAATAGGATACATCCACCGATATTGAACAGGTCCTCCTAGTTTGGCTTCCTCAACAAGATGAACGATCAAATGAACCATTACTGTGAAGAATGACGGAGGAAATAACATTTCCATGTGACATAGCGTGAGCACAACTTCACGTTGCAATTTATCCAAATTTGCAACACTCAATATATTATCGCTCAACTGCTTGAAAAACGAGCATAACTCAATTAGAATTCTTGAAACATTATCAGGCAATGTTATTCGTGTGGCCAATGGTAGTAATTGCTCAATCAATATATGACAATCATGACTTTTCAACATTCCATTCATTCGCATAGAATCAACATCGATGCATCTGGAGATGTTGCTTGCAAAACCATCTGGTACACTTATATTCCTCAGTGTTGCTAGAAACATCTTCTTCGCTTGATTATTCATTGTATAGATTGCTAAAGGATATTTTCCTTTATCATCTGGCCACAGGTCATGCTTACAACCCATTATTTTAAGATCTCTTCGAGCATTCAAATGATCTTTTGACTTAGCGGTATCATTAAGCACCGTGTATATGATATTGTCACAAACATTCTTCTCAATGTGCATCACGTCAAGATTGTGTCGCAATAGATTATGCCTCCAATATGGAAGTTCAAAAAAAATGCTCTTTTTTTTCCATTGTTGGGTGTTACCACGTGTGTCTCGGTCAGTAGCACGTCTTCTTTTTCCTTTTCCAATAACATTGGTTTTTTGGCCGAATGTGACATTAATATTCTGCACTTGTTCAAGTATTTCACAACCAGACAATAACTTTGGAGGATTACGCAGGTCTTGCTTTCCATTAAATCGAACCTTGTTCAACCTAAATCTGTGTCTTTGATCAAGAAAGCGTCGATGACCCATAAAACACCATTTCTTACTATGATTAAGACGACAAGGTTCAAAATCAAAGTTGCATGACGGGCAAGCTAGGCCGGTGTACGTGTTCCAGCCAGATAGATTTCCCAACCCGGGAAAATCACTAATTGTCCACATTAATGCTGCATGTAATTTGAACTTTTTTTGTGTGAAAGCATCGTAAGCATCTGCACCTTCTTGCCATAATTCTTTCAACTCTTTCATCAAAGGTTGTAGAAACACATCAATGTCATTACCGGGCATTCTTTTACCAGGTATGATCGTTGAAATGATAAAAGATGTTGACTTCATACACAACCATGGAGGGGTGTTGTAAGGAATAAGAATGACTGGCCAAATACTGTAACTGGCACTCATATTACCAAAAGGATTAAAACCATCAGTGGCCAAACCGAGTCTCACATTTCGTGGGTCAAAAGCAAATGATGTGTGCAATTCATCAAACTTCTTCCAAGCTTCAGAGTCTCTAGGATGTCTCATCATGCCATCATTGCTACCCTGCTTCGCATGCCATCTCATATCTTCAGCAGTCTTTGTTGATAAAAATAATCTCTGCAAACGAGGTTTTAGGGGGAAATATCGAACGACTTTTGCAGCGATGTTACGCTTCTTTTTTCCTTGTTGAGAAGATATACCGTCACCTTCTTTAGCAGGTGGTTTCCATCTAGATTCATGGCAAACCTTGCAACTTTGTAGACTTTCATTGTCCACTCCCCAATACAACATACAATTATTTGGACAAGCATGTATCTTCTTGTAGTCCAGTCCCAACTTAGTAATAGTTTTCTTTGCCTCATAGAACGAAGATGGAATTCTTGCATGTTCAAAAGCATCTTTTAGTAGCTCTAATATCATAGTCATGGATTTGTCAGTCATCCCACATAAGCACTTAATATGATACAACTTCACAATGAATGACAGCTTAGAATATTTAACGCATCCTTCATACAAAGGTAGTTCTCCATCTCTTGCTAGCTCAAAAAATTCTTCATTTAAATTGACTTTTTCATTTGCAGCATTATGTGTCATTCCTTCGTCCTCTGCAATGTTTTCGCTTGATTGAAATTGACCTTCATTGTCGTGTTGCGTATACATGCCACAAGCATCGTTGATCATGGTAAACATTGGATCTGCATCAACAGTCTGCTCCTGCACACCACATGACACAGGTCCACCACCAACATTACTAGTTGACGCAACCGTGGATTCTCCATGATAGAACCAAAAGGTATATCCTTCGGGGAATTTCTTACACAATAAATGATCATACACTGTTTCCTTTGAATGCCATTTTCGAAGACCACACGGTGAACATGGGCATAATATTTTGCCTTCAATTGAACTATGTTGAAAGGCAAAATCAATAAATCCCCGAACTCCTTGCTCATACTCTGTTGAATTTCTTGGTTTTTTCAACCAAGACTTATCCATTTTGTGTGCTCTGTAAATCAATCATATAATATTTTTGTCAAAATATTTTGAAAAAAACACATCCACAAATATTTTTTCTTCGTTATAGTGAATTCAAAACTAACTTCTCATGACAGAATCTGACTTGGCATCTTGACAGAATCTGCCTATGCCAACTAGTTAAGCTAACTGTAATGAGACTAAAACTAACATAATGAACATGAGGCAAAATTAAATTAAATTGTTCTTCACATTGACACTAAACAACCAGTGAGAAATGACCCCTTCGCAAACTTTGTGGAGGATGAACCTAACTACCAGCCGTATAGCACTAACAAAAACATGAAAAATAATGGTATCTCCAATGGCAGAAATGCTAGTAGGCTCACTGTGACATAATAAGACTCTGTCAAGTCAGAGGAGGCATGCATGGAAGTAAAAAATTAGAAATATAAGCTGTGTATTTTACCATTTCAGAATTTGCGGATCAAGCCCTCCTCCACATTTGCCAAAGAACCAGAGCAGATTTTTAGTGATCCAGCTATTATTCAGGTACTTAATGTTTAAGGACAATACATCATCAACATCCTATTTTTTAAGGACAGTAAATACCAAGACCAAAGTCCTATATAGTGCCTCTTCTCCATTGAAAGAAAGAACAATGAAGAAGGAAGAGACTTGATTATCGTATCAGAAAAATACACTGAAAGATAGTTACATCAAAGGGTCTTTGTGTATATATATACAGTGGAGGGGCTGATACTAACAAATTGAACAAATTCAACTAACAAATAAGTATTCTGTACCTCTTCAAGTAACACAGCTCCAAATTATGATACACACAGGAAAACATTTTATGCTTGGCAGTATGGATCCAATTGTTACAGAATCAGAAAAAGAATATCTCATAAAGGACATGCAGCTCATAACAGGACAGGAAAAGGGGAATCAAGCGCTACATGTAAATTGTATCTCTTCAGGTGTCAATTTTATATCCTCCCTACTTGATTGTTGCATGATGTCTTGAATAAGCAGGCATATTGCATTCTTAATATGTTCCTTCTTCAGCATTACACCTACCTTTTCTTCCTCTCCTCAGTTCAATGGAAACTCTACCCCAAGGCTCACACCAATCCTCAACACTTGAACAACAAGCTTCTCATTCAAGAATTGTTTAGCCTAACTTAGCTAGCCCACAATGTTATTTCAAATTTATATTTAAAATAATTAAATATTATCAGTGTGATAATAGTACATAGCTCTAATGACATGAATGGATTTTTACCACAACTCCTTTTCAGGTATGTAATGCTTATGTAATCAAAATAAATGATTAATGTTATCAAAAAAAAAATTGATTAAATATTAGTCGTTTTGTTTACTACCAGAACCTCATTTATCTCAATTATCAAATGTGCTTATATATATAACCTGATATGCATGAAAATCAGCATTTCATTTGAGATCAAAGAAAACGTAATCTTATATAAAAGTTGGTTATTTGGAGAATGAAACCTTAAGCTTTAAAGCACTCAATTGACAGAATTGTAAACTAAGGACGAGATTAATAACAATATTATCAAACTTTGTAAGAAAAAACTTCGATTAGGGACTATTAAGGGGGGAAAATAAAACGTAGTTTGTACATGTGGAACACAGAAACGACATGAGAAGTGTGCAGCACGTTGATGCAATTCTGGTCTCGCTCATTATAGGCAAATGGTGGAGCCAGAAAATTTTATAAAGGAAGAGGTAAAATTATAAGTGTGATATTTCTGATAAAGCATAATTATCTATATGACCAAAAGAATAAAGATGATAATCACAATTAAAGATTTGTATGAAGTTTAACGAAACGATCACTATCTATATAATAATAATAAAAAAATCACAGCTAAAGTAATATATAAATTTGTAGGGGATCCGGCTCTACCACTATTATAGGCTATGGATGTGAAATGAAGCCAATGCCAGCAGTTATAAGATAATAACGCAAAACCAAATGATTAACAACTGGAAGGTCCCAGCCGTGTGCTTGTGTCGAGGAGTAAGGAAACCAGATGGCGAGTCATTAATTTGAAACCGCAGAACCGATTTAAAATCTCATTACTATTATATTTGCTACCATGCATCAAGTCACATTAATTTGAGTACTAAATCTTTTGTTTCTCGAATGTATTTGAAATGAGAAAACCTGACCACTGTCAGTCCCTACTCTCTAGGGTGCTATTTCCATTATGAAGCCTTGCTTCATTTCTATGCCCAATCCTCTTCTTTGGTAATAGATGTTAACGACCAATTCAACCCAAAATCTTAAAGTGTTGGGTGAAGATTTTTTTAATGACTTATATTATTATCTAACACACATCTTCATACAAGAGCCTTTTGTGCTTGAAGCATGATATTGCACAGGCCCAAGTTTTTATTTTACTTTTTGTGCTTTTATTTTAATTCCATCAGAAAGTGTGGGCGGTGAGGATCGAACTCGTGAATTTGTGGTAACTTAAGCTCTGATATCATGTTAATCATGTTAATGACCAATTCAACCCAAAATCTTAAGGTGTTAGGTGAGAAACTCTTTAATGGTTTATATCATTCTCTAAGAATAGATTATGTGCAAACCTAGCTTCCCCTGCACATATACCCTTCTCTTTTCCTTTATCTTTTTCTTGTTTTCCAAAGCAGGAATGCCAACTAGTATTGGGGGCTTTCAAGTTTGTACAAGTTTGTAAAAATATTTCTTTTTAACCGTCTTGAATCTCAATCCTCATTAATAATATCGAGAAAGCCTATTCAAATAATATCTAGATGTGATAAAATTGCATAACTAGAAGATACAATTATAGTACATAATACTAAAGTGGGAAAGGTAAAAAAAGGTTTATAATTTAAAGCATATACATTGTTAATCTTGATCATGAGATACGAAATCAATATGTCTGACGCATTTAAAACCACACAATCCATGAGGGAAATCTGGGACCTAACTGCCAGGAGTTCATTTCCAATTCGCTAAGATGAAAACTAGGGTGCCAATTGGGATGAGGGTGCAGAAAGGGTTAACCCTAAACGAGAAGCAAGAGAAAAAAAACCCTAAACGAGAAGCAAGAGGAAAAAAAAACCCTAAACGAGAAGCAAGAGGAAAAACCTTCGGCGAGACAAACATCAGCATCTTCATACATGTAGAAATCAAAAAACAAAAAACCCCATGTCCCACACAGAATCAAATAATCAAAGAAAACAAAAACCCCTATGAAGGTGTCGAGCTCACCACGGGCTCGAGCTTCCTCCCACACACCATGTCCCACACAGAATCAAAGAAAGAGCAAAAAAACGATTCAAAGGAACAAAGCATTTCATACCTGACAGCGGTGGCAGCGGACGAGGTGGCAGCGGACGAGGTGGCAGCGGACGAGAGTTTTGAGGGCGAAGAGTTGGCAGCGGACGAGAGTTGGCAGCGGACGAGAGTTTTGACGACAATTTTGCTAAAGAGACTGAAATGATGATAAACCTAAGGTGGGAAAGGCGAAAATTCTATAAAATTTTGGGAGGGAGATAATTAAAGGTGAAGATAAAATAATAATAATGTGAAGACTTGTGACAATGTTCATATAGCCAAGTTGGTTTACTTATAATGTACCCACCCTTGTGGGAAGGGTTCGAATGCTGTCTCATACATCATTTTTTAATTAGACCAACCGCCCCAAAATAACATTTGAAGTCGATTTCAAAACACACCGCCCCAAAATTACATTTGGAGTCACTTTAAAATCAAACCGCCTTGAATTCTACCACTATATGAACTTTGGGGGCGGTTTCAAAACCGCGTGTGATACATATTTCTAGGCGGTATCCACTTAACCGCCTCAAAATGATTCCAATTTTAGGCGGAACGTGTAACCGCATTTATATCCACCTCAGATATGAGAATACAGAGGCGGTTTTTTCCTATCCGACTCAAAATATAATATACGGGCGGTTATCGTAACAGCCTTTAATTGTCATTTAAAGGCGGTTTTGGTTGAACCGCCTTTGTTAAATTCAGCCGCCTGCACAACCGCCTGTGTATATCATTTGCACGCGATTTTTCTTAAACCGCCTCAGTTTAAGGGTCGTTATTTGCTTGTTTTCTTGTAGTGAAAGTATCATTGGTTAAGGATTGAGGGATGGAATTTTGGGTTTATTTGTAAGGAAAAATAGTGTCATCAAAGAGAACATGTCGGGCTATAATAACTTGACCAGTTGGACTTTTGTAACCTTTATGTTTGGTGTTGTATCCAATGAAGATACATTTAGTTGATGTGAGATTCATTTTGTTTTTATTGTATGGTCTGAGATAAGGGTAGCAAGCACAGCCAAAGGCTTTGAGAAAGTTATAGTCGGGTATTTTTTGGAATAGAATTTCAAATGGGGATTTGTTATCCAGGGAAGGGGTGGGTAATTGATTTATGACAAATGTGGCAGTATGAAAAGCATCTTCCCAATATTTTGTAGGTAAGTGAGAGGTTGCTAGTAAAACTATACCAGTTTCTACTATATGTCTATGTTTTCTTTCTGGTTTTTCATTTTGTTGATGAGTGTAGGGACAAGTCAATCTGTGAATGATTCCTTGTTGTTGTAAAAGAGAAGAGAGTTTCAGATACTCCTTTCCATTGTCTGTTTGTATGGCTTTGAGTTTGGTGTTTAGTTGTAATTCGGCCATGTTTTTAAATTAAGTGAAAATATCAAAGGTTTGGGATCTATTTGTCATAGTATATATCCAGGTATAGTTTGAGTAAGCATCTACAAATATGATGTAGTATTTTGCACCAGATGTGCTATCAATGGGTGCAGGTCCCCATATATCAGATAGAACAAGCTCTAAGGGTTTTGTATAAGAAGTGGCAGTATTAGGTAGATGTAATTGATGCATTTTACCCATACAACAAGCACAACATAACTTTGAATCTGTTTTATTTATGAAAGGTATAATACAATGCCTAAGTACCAACTTTACAGTTTGAAAGGAGGTATGAGCTAGTCTCGAATGCAATAGATCCAAATTTGAGACATTAGTAGTATTATTACAAAGAACTTTCTTGTGAGAATTGAAGTCAATGCAATATCATTGCTTGAAGTAACTCTAATAGGATTTGATTTGGGCTTCTGTATTCCATCAAAGACATATAGACCATTTTTAAGCTTGCCTTGGAGAAGGATCTCCTTGGTAGCCTGTGATTTGACATAAGAATTAGCATGGAACTCAAAGAATACATTGTTTTCTTTAGCAAATTGAGAAACACTTAATAGATTTTTGGATAAGCCAGGTACATGTAATAAATTTGACAAAGTAAAAGATAAAGTACATATGGAAAAATATAAAATTAAGTGCCCTATATTTTGAATTCTCAAGTTAGAACCATTACCTACTTGAACAGCTTCTTGACCTGTGTATTTTATTTTGTTTACCAGATTGTTCGAGTCTGGTGTGAAATGATTTGTTGCTCCTGAATCTGGATACTCTAAGTTGAATTAGTAGCATAGAAGAAATAAGATGATCCATCATCTTCTGGATGTAGTGAGCCAGTATTATTGGCGACTGTCATATTTGCTTCAAGATTCTTGTTACTGTTATTATCTTGACTGAAAGGACTTGCAAAATTTTGATTGTACCTATGATGACATTCCCAGCCAAGATGAGCATATTTCCCACGTACTTGACACTGTGGTATGTTTGTATTGAAATTTCCTCTTCCTCTTAGAGGTCTGAATGTTCCTCTATTTCCAAAACCTCTTCCTTTATTCTGATTAAAATTTCATCTGTGGTTTCCAGAGAAATTGTTGTACCTTTTTATCTGCAATTGAGCTACATTAGCTTGCTGTGTTGCTGTTGAATTCTTTCTGTGCCTTTCAAGCCTTTGCTCTTGAGCCATAAGCAAAGCTTCAATTTCACCTACAGTATAAGGAACAGTTCTTGAGATAACTTATGTCACAAAGGAATCATAGTCCTCCTTTAGTCCATCCAGTATAGCATCAATATGATCTTCAGCGCTGACTGGTGCACCGATTGCTGCTAAGAAGTCCACAATCTTTTTGATTTGGAACAGGTTCTTGGGTACATCTCCATCTTTCTTTGTATTCTTGAACTGAAGTTTCAGTTGTTTTATTTTTTCTCTCGTTTGAGAGGTAAAAAATTCCTCAAGTTTATGCCAAACTTGGAATGAGCTCTCACATCCAACCATTCTTGTATACAACGTTTCAGTTATGGAAGAAAGTAACCATGAAAGAAGAAGTTGATCTTGTTGTGTATCAAGATTCTGAGAACTTGAATCTTAATTTCCATCTCCAGTGGAATTGTTGATTGCTTCATTACCAGTAGCACCACCAGTTGATTCTACTTGAGCATGTACATCTTTATGCAATTCTTTAGTGATAAATCTTGACAAGTTGAAACCTCTAGTCGTAGCAAGTGCCTGTTGTTTACAGGGAAGAAAGTTGTTCTCATCCAATTTGAAGGAAACCGAATTTGAGAAAGTATGAACAGAGTCCGCATGATTGGTCTCCATGAGTCTGAAAATTTTGATATCATGAAAGGTATCAGATAAAGAAGTAAAGAAGAAGAAGATGAAAGAATGTATTGAGAGAGAACTGAAACTTTTGTAAATTGAAAAAATAAATTTCCTATCTTTTACATGTGAGTAATCATCTTTATATACATAGCTTGAGTTAAGAGAGTTTAACTAAAACAAAATAACTAACTATTAGTTAAAACAAAATTACTAACCAACTATTAACAAAATTACTAACTAACTATTAGTTACAACTTAATAACGTCTCATTGGGCCTTCTGTAACTTTCACTAAACCTCCACGATGCTCATCCTTGGATAGTGGTCCATATTATTGCTTCACCCCATTACTCCTACATTAATCTACTTTACCCGTCACATACTCTTAACAAGTTCACATCTTATATGGATTTGATATATGTTGATGTGAACATTCAATTAAAAAAACTAAAACTAGAATATTCTATTTGAAGAAAATGAAATAAAAAAAATGTTGTTTCAAAAGAAATTAATCCAGATTTAATTTGGGGTTTATTCACTGTCAACCTTGTTCATAAACTCTAATTTCATATATAATTTTGTTTAAGAGTTTATTATTTATTATTTAACATGAACGCAAAAAATTTCCTACACACATAACATTTTGTGGGGCCCGCAGCAAAAAAAAACTCCGACACACAAAATGAATCTCTGTAACATAACACAATCACTTTTCCTACGACATAACTCTTATAAAACCCTTTTTTTAATCACCATTGTGAAGTCGGCATACCTAATTTTTGTGTATCGTGTAATTCACAATTCAGGGAATTTTTTATTATGATCCCGGACAACCATGATCGTTTCACTCAAAATTTAACACCTATATTATTTATTTCTTCTTTGTCTCCTCTCTCTCCTCAATCTTTTCTCTCTCTTTTTCACGTCAATCCCACCCAATACCGTCCCACCCAATATTTTATTATGGGGAACGTGTAAGTTTGCTCCCAATTCAGCTTATGAGACCGCCCATAGAGCTCCAATCACGTGACCGCAGGCTTTGCTCATTGGATGGTCTCTTGTAATTTGCATCGTACACACATCATCACGTGATTGACTGGTGCGCCTAACTATAAGTCAATAACCGTAGGTAATAACGACTTGATCCACCACGTGTTGCTTTCCCACTGGTATGGCATTGGCATTGGCATTGCCGCATTGGCTGGATAAGAATCAAAATCCCTTCAAACCCGCTTACACGTTTCGAACCAGAAAAAAGTAACGAAAACTCCAACAACATTTTGTTTTTTCCCCCCTAGAAAGCTCGAGAAAATGCCGAGAAACAGTGAGGTAGAGGAAGAGAACGTGGTCACAACCACGAGCCCCGTCGACACCACCACTACCAGACTGAGAAGTAGAGCAGATCCTGTTCTGGTCGTGTTTAGGTGCTTCAGCTTCGTGACCGCTTTAGCTGCCATTCTCTGCATCGTCGCCAATGTCCTCTCCGCCATTCGATCCTTCAAAAACGGATCTGACGTACGTAATAGCTCTCTCTCTCTCTCAATTTTCTCTCTATCCGCTAATTGGTCTCGAGTGATTAATTATGAGTTGATTTCAGATTTTCGATGGCATATTTCGATGTTACGCGATTGTGATAGCGGGTTTCGTGGTCCTAGCCGAAACTGAATGGAGTTTCATCATCAAGTTCTGGAAGGTTTTGCTTTCATCGTTAATCATGTGATTATGTTTTGGTTTAACAATTAATTTGCATGCTCGGCGACAATTTAATTGAATATTCGAATCAATCCTTCACAGGTTTTGGAGTATTTGGCTGCGAGGGGTATGCTGCAAATCTTGTATGTGTTCGATTTAGTCACAGTTCTCATGCTTACTTTCCACTATTTTCTAATTTAGCTCAGGTTATGAATTATGATTGTGATTTATCAAATTCGGATGATGCTAGTTTATAGTTGTATTTTTTAGGAGTAGCGGTGGTTACTAATAAATGTTAGTATTTTCTTTTTAATGGGGTATATATTTCTGCGGCTACTGTATGTATGTGTAGTAATCAAATACTTACATATATACGTGAAATCATTAAATGTTGGAAATCGTAACCATACAAAACAAAAGATAAAAGAATTAAATGTGGGGAATCATAACCATACACCTATCCACTGTTGCTGTACGTAAAGCGGCCGTAGAAATGATTTTACTATATTAAACTATGAATTGGGAACTAATATTTAGAATAACATGAATTATTGTGAGAGTGACTAAGTTGGCAAGAGTTTACTTCATGATGCTTGAACTTTGTGGTTTGGTTTCTGAATGGTGGTTTTGTTTCGGCAGTGTTGCGGTCATGACAAGGGCTTTCCCTGATTATACTGGGGAGCGAAAGGAGCTTGTTCTTCTACAGGAAATATCAAGCTATTTGCTACTTGCCTGTGGCGTAGTTTATGTTGTTTCGGTAAGATTATTGAAGAGAGCAAACTATTTAGTCAAAGAATGTCTTTATATTACTTCGATTTTGTATGTTATGTATGCTGAACTACTAAGTTCCTAAAAAAGAAGTAATATAAAACGATTTGATGTTTTTTAACTTTTATGCAAATATGTTAATTTTATAATTTATACTTTTTCTGTTGACTTGGCAGAACATTGGGTAGTTAATACAGTATTATCAGACTGAGTTCAAATATTGTAAAATATATGACAAACGATTATTTTTTAATTTTTGTGTTTAAGTAGTTTTCACTCAACTTGCATATAGTGTTCTATTGCTCTGCAGACTGGTGTTTTATTTCAGTTCCCACTGCCCATGTTTGACATACCTTCTTGTTGGACAGATTTCAAATTATTTTCTAGAAAATTATTCTTACTATTTACTTTTTTTTCGATGACTTTCCACATTTAATCTTCTAATAATTTCTTCTCTGCTTGGTAATGGAAAACAAAGCTGACATTCTTTTTGCTATCATTATATTATCATCTGAAGGGAATCCTGTGCATTGGTTTTCTTAAACGTCATCGCCAGAAGCTAGAGACCACAAGAGATCAAGCAGTAAAGGATCTGAAGGTATGCTGCTATGTTCAGAAATTATGATTTAATCTGATTGATTTCCGTTTGTATGCCTATTATTTGTGGTTCCTTAGATGCAATGACATAATAACGTTCTAATTGCGACATGATGTTTGATCTCGTGATGGGGAAAATACCATACTGACGTGCTATAGAGAACTAATATTTTCTCCTGGTACCTATCATTTCTGGTAATTGAAGATGGATGCATGTCAGCATGTGATCATAATCTGAATCGATTATTGGTATTTTTAAATTCGGGAAGGCTGTGAACAGTTGAACTTATGATTTGAAAATATTGTGTACAGGACCATACCTACTAGTTGTTCAAATCTTCAAATTATTTTTTTGTATGGGAGGCTTGCATCTTTGCCTGTTAGATCCTTCTTGTCATATTGCGATAGTACTTTTCCCTTTCGATTCTATCATCGTTTTTGGAGATTGGGTACAAAGATCAATAGCATGGACTAGTTTTAAATCTTAACTGAGACGATCCAGACTTTTATTTTCCTCTGCAACTTTTTATATCCTTTTGATTAATTCATTTTTTTACCAAGAAAAATCTTGCTGTATTTACTTGCTTTTATGGACACTTCCAGGAGTTGGAACGGCGAAGGGAGGAACTTGAACAACTGCTCCTTGCAGAAAGAGCTTAAAACTTTTGAAACATGTAGTGCTGAAATTGATCCATAGTGAAGATACCTCCACAGCAAACCTATGAAACTCTGTTTTAGTTTTGTTGCTTACAGAATTGTTTGTTCATTCTTTGTAACTATTGAATTGTGTTCTTAAAGGTAGGGTGTTAAAGTTAGGCTATTGGCCTATTCTTTGTAAATATGTAAAGAAACATTCAAATTTGTGTTTCAACTTTTACTTAGAAGTTTAAGTCCAACTATAACTGACGTCAGATAATAAACTCTACTTTTTAAGAGAAGTTTCGGTTGTAAAAAGTACATTTTGAGGCGGGGATTGTTTGATGGTATTTCGTGCAAACCATATTAATTAACTATTGTTAAACTACGTGCTTTTTGAAAAGATTGTTAAGAGTTTGATTATGAAAACAATTATTAACTAGTTCTTTAAAATGTTACATTAGTTGAGTGGTGAAGTTGTGTCATTGAGAAATGGTTTTTTAAGAGTTTGTTTTTTAAATAAAATAAGTAAATACGTATTTATTTTTAAATTTAGTAAGCTAAAATTTAAGTTGCTTTAACTTTTGTTTTGAGCTTGAGAAAAGTGAAAGGGTTCAGTAAGGGAAAGTAAAAGTACAGTTCTGCTTTCAGGAAAATCTTGTAAATTTTCAAATGTAAGTGCCATATAGATCTTCATCTATGGATTAACTAAGTTTCTTTATTTGCGTGGTCCTCAGTATTTCTTAAATTTCTTAATCAAAAACTTATGTTAGATTCATAATCTTATTGTTGGAATTTATATATATATATATATAAAAATTATGTAGACAATCTATTGGTTATGAATAAGAAGTTGGGTAGTGAAAGGGTGTGTCTTTTCATCGACGAACGGATGTGTCGTTTCATCCGATCGGATGTGTCGTTTCATCCGATCGGATGTGTCGTTTCATCCGAACGGATATGTCGTTTCATCCGAACGGACATGTCGTTTCATCCGAACGGACATGTTGTTTCATCCTAACGGACATGTTGTTTCATCCTTGAATGGGTGCCTTTTCGTGTTGAACGAATGTGTCTTTTCGTGTCCAACGGATGTGTTGTTTCGTCGATGGAAAGGTGCCTTTTCAAACGTGACCGGTCAGTGTCTATAAATAGACACTGACACCTTCAGAAAATGGTACCACAATTTTCC
This sequence comes from Gastrolobium villosum, assembly GCA_032173675.1. Classification (NCBI taxonomy): domain Eukaryota; kingdom Viridiplantae; phylum Streptophyta; class Magnoliopsida; order Fabales; family Fabaceae; genus Gastrolobium; species Gastrolobium villosum. The sequence goes on from JAVKPL010006316.1 coordinate 15,671, forward strand.
TGCACTTAAACTCTGCCGGAATTTTTTCTCCTTCCGGTTTGCATATTCCTGTTCATACTCCGGTGTGATTTCCTCTGGCATATTGTTGTGTTCGTTTGGGCTGTTGATTGGTAGTGCCACCATTCTTCAGACGGAATCCGTTCTATCCTGGGAGACAAGTGTCCATCAACCTTGGGCATCAGTGAGGGGGCAAATTGTCTTAAGGAGACACGTTCTGTGGGCTCGGATTCAATCCTCTCCTGCATACATTCTTCTGTCTAAATCTGTATTCTGACTACAAGTAAGTCTGTTCTTATTTTATTTTTATTGCACAGTGATAACTCTGATCATCTACCCCTTCTGTCAATTACATGGGTTCAAGGCAATAGTGATTTAATATCACCCTCTGTCTTCTATAACAATCTTAAGACAATTTGGTGTTTTGAACCTGTGATCGGTATATTTTTATTTATGTTTTAATATACTGTTTACAATTAAAAGATTGATCTGTGTGATTGATGAGAGTTTCTATTTGTGTAACAGAAACAAAATTTCTAATCTGTTTATTAAAACATTTTTTGTTTTAATACTGACCTGTGTTGAGGGATTGATTCTCGTGTTGAAATTATGTCTTTTCTTTGGTTCAGTTCGTTTTCATAATTGTATACATGGTTAATTTCGTTCTGTGTATCGAGATGGATAACACTCGGTTATTTGAAACCATCACAGAAAATGGATCTGTTTAATATAATATATTATATATATTAAATGGTTATCACTTATCCTTGGTGTATCGATTTTCGTGTCATTGCATTTGAATAACCTTTGAATTTTGCATCACTGTACGTTGATTGTCTTGTATGTATATATATATACATTACGACATGAGTTTTTGTGAAAAACTTGTTTATATATAAAGTGTATTCGTTTGGTTCCATTAAAGAATGGACAAGGTCTTTGTGGGAAAGACACTTATATGTTTGGTTACTCAGTATCATTTTCTCTTTCAAATGATGAAAGATGAATTGGTTGTTTAAAAAAAAAAAAAAAAAAAAAAAAAAAAAAAAATTGAACCGTAGTATTGGCTTCCTTCTTCATGTTGAATTGGTCGAGCATATGCCAATCGGTTTAGTTTAACCATTACCGACTTTAGTTTTTGTAACTGGAATTGATGTACAAACTCTTATCTGCCAACGAGATTAGCATTGCCAAAAGCAATTAAAGGCATCATAAAATTCAATGTGAAGGGCTGTTGAATTGTATGTACAGTGGTTTGCATGCATTAAAATGTGTGCTTGTAACTTTAGCCATTAACTTGCATGTTTAGAATTTCGTACAATGGCTTGCATATGTTTTTTACTTTTTAATGTGAAGGGCTACCATGAATGAAACGCATTCATTATGTATGGTTTTTGAGTTAATAACTATTATACATGTAACAGTCAGCCATACTTTTAGTGCCTTTTGCCGTTACATGAAATATATGACCAGAGTGATAACGTTAATTACATTGCTCTGTGAAGCGGTGAGAAAAAAAAAAAACCTTTTATGCTCATATTGATGGTCATTGGTTGACTTCCGTATTATGATGCTGGTTCAATGAGACATGAAGTGAAATTTGATGCCATTTAATGGTATATAGTATGATAAATGAGAAGTATTTATGACATGAATATTTTGTTATATTAATTATTATATGTGAAATGTCATGCATTTATTGACATTCAATTGTATATAGTACACTTAATGGATTTGATGGTTTATGATGGTGTTTGATATCCATTAACTTGTAACTTATAAATGTGAAAGTTTTGACTTTATGATTTAGGCGAGTGATAATTCTTGCTTAAAAAATGCACTATGTGCTTTGATGGATATAAAAGTCTTATATCTAGTGAAATATTTGATACTATGTGAACTCAAAATAGCTATCTTGGTGATGGCATGATCAAAGTCATTGTGATGACTTTAAATGTTTGTCAATGACATGATGATTGTGTATCATTTTATGGTTAAATTAAAATTTATTATTTGGTATATGTGTTAGAGCCAAACAATGTTTAGTAAGAAAAATTGCTTAAGGAGCAATTGAGGGAGAGATTATGATGACTCTTTGAGGAGTCATTTATGTTTGGAGTGAGGTATTATACACCAAGTGATTGCTCCTTATGCTTCACAATCCAATGGGATTGCTGAAAAAAGAAAAAAGAAAAAAAGAAGAAGACCCAGACATTAAATGATATGATCTTGTTGATGTCTGGTTTGTGGGGGGAAGTCATTTAATGACAAATTATATATAATCAGTAAAGTACCCCACAAGAAAATTAAGAATATCCCCTATGAAATATGAAAAGGTTAGGGAGCCTACCTTGAATTATCTTGAAGTGTGGGGGTGTTTGACAAAGAGCATACCATACGACATATGGAAAAGAAAGAAGTCATCCCTGAAATACTTTAGAGTGTGGGGGTGCTTGGCTAAGGTTGCGGTTCCTAAACCTAAAAGGTTGAAGATCGGACCTAAAACCGTGGATTGTGTATTCATCGGTTATGCACTTAATAGTAGTGCTTATCGGTTTCTAGTGTATAAATCAGATGTATCAGATATACATGCTAATACGGTGATTGAGTCAAGGGAAGTTACTTTCTTTGAAGATATATTTCCGTATAAGAAAATAAATGAATCCAGTGGCAATAATGATGATAAGATATCAAGTGATAACAACGATGATCAGGTTGTTATACCTCGAGATGCTACAACTAATGCTGATCCTGTAGAGGATATAGAAGATGAACCTAGACGTAGCAAGTGGCAAAGGACAGCCACATTCTTTGGACCTGATTTTATGACGTATTTATTAGAAAATGTGCCTCGGACTTATAAGGAAGCTATAATGTCTCCAGAAGGACCATTCTGGGAAGAGGCTATCAATAGTGAGATAGAGTCTATTTTGTCCAACCACACTTGGGAATTGGTAAATCTTCCTCCTGGCAACAAGCCTTTAGGGAGTAAGTGGGTGTTCAAAAGAAAAATGAAAGAGAATGGCACTATTGATAAATATAAAGCAAGGCTTGTGGTAAAAGGCTACAGGCAACGTGAAGGTCTCGATTATTTCGATACTTATTCTCCTGTTTCACGGATCACATCCATTAGGATGTTGATCGCAGTAGCTGCTTTGAATGGACTAGAAGTACATCAAATGGATGTTAAAACGGCATTCTTAAACGGCGACCTGGAAGAAGAAATATATTTAGAACAACCTGAAGGTTTTGTTGTTCCAGGACAAGAACGGAAAGTTTGTCGCTTAATAAAATCCCTTTACGGGTTAAAGCAAGCTCCAAAGCAATGGCATGCGAAATTTGATAGTGTTATGTTATCAAATGGATTTCGAATCAATGAATGTGACAAATGTGTCTATGTTCGAAATACAGGAAAAGGGTTTGCAATTGTCTGTCTTTATGTAGACGACATGTTGATTATGGGTAGTAATTGTCAAATGATCAATGCTACTAAACAATTACTGAAAAGTAAATTTGATATGAAAGATATGGGGATAGCAGACGTTATCCTAGGTATTAAAATCCATAGGACATCTGCAGGGTTGGCCTTATCACAGGCTCACTATATAGCTAAGGTTCTTGAGAAATTCAAAAGTTTGAATATAACCCCTGTGAGGAACCCTGTAGATTGTAATCTTAGTTTATTAAAGAACACTGGTAAAGCTACAGCACAAAAGCTATATGCTCAAGTGTTGGGTAGCCTGATGTATGTTATGAACTGCACCAGACCTGATATTGCTTATGCAGTAAGTCTGCTAAGTCGCTTTACTAGTAATCCAAATGAAAATCATTGGAAAGCTATGGTAAGAGTTTTGGGATACTTAAAGTATACTCAAAATTATGCTTTGCATTACGAGAAATACCCCGCAGTTATAGAAGGGTATTGTGATGCAAACTGGATCACCGGCTCTAATGACACTAGATCCACAAGTGGATATGTGTTTACCCTTGGTGGAGGTGCTGTGTCTTGGAAATCGTCCAAACAGACTTGCATCGCAAGGTCAACCATGGAAGCAGAATTTATTGCTTTAGATAAGGCTGGTGAAGAAGCAGAATGGCTTCGTAACTTTATTGAGGATGTTCCTAACTGGCCAAAACCGGTACCATCTGTATGCATACATTGTGATAGCCAAGCCGCTATTGGAAGGGCCAAGAACGTCATGTATAACGATAAGTCTAGACACATACGTCGTAGACATGATACCGTAAGACAACTACTCTCGAACGGAATCATTACAATTGATTATGTTAAGTCTAAAGAGAACATAGCGGATCCGTTAACCAAAGGGATTCCTAGAGAGTTGGTTGAATATTTGTCGAAAGGAATGGGTTTAAGGCCTATCAATTGTTGAGCATTGCGGTAACTCTACCTAGAAGAGTGGAGATCCCATGAACTAGGTTCAAAGAGACAACTAAGTGATGTTCGACTGTCCAAACACTGTGGAGTTTTTAAACTCATACTCATTCCTAGACAAGACAGTGTATTTATGAGGGTAAGCACTTAGGCTTTTAATGATTTCTTAATCTGTTGTGTTCAGATGATGTATAGTGAGTTACATCACAAGAAATCACCTATGTGAGTGTGAAGTGAGGGCCGCTTCTATGAGAATTTTTCAAAGGCCGATTCTCTAACAACACTCGCAGAACCAGGCAGGTGTCCCACGGCCAAAATGGGCGCAACAAAGGACCAACAATGCTAGAGAAGCAATTGTGTGACTCCTATTGTCTAGGTATACACTAAAGGTTGACGGTTCAAGTCGCCCTAGACCACCGATTGACCGAGTATATCCGATAGGTTTTCACTAGAGAAGGTTCAAAGGTAACTCCACCTATCTCGATGCAGTTGTTTCTCGTTGAGGAATTACACTTTGCATTTATATTCTTATGCATTTTTGTCACGATGATTTGTCTTCTTATCCATGTGGGGGATTGTTGGAATTTATATATATATATATATAAAAATTATGTAGACAATCTATTGGTTATGAATAAGAAGTTGGGTAGTGAAAGGGTGTGTCTTTTCATCGACGAACGGATGTGTCGTTTCATCCGATCGGATGTGTCGTTTCATCCGAACGGATATGTCGTTTCATCCGAACGGACATGTCGTTTCATCCGAACGGACATGTTGTTTCATCCTAACGGACATGTTGTTTCATCCTTGAATGGGTGCCTTTTCGTGTTGAACGAATGTGTCTTTTCGTGTCCAACGGATGTGTTGTTTCGTCGATGGAAAGGTGCCTTTTCAAACGTGACCGGTCAGTGTCTATAAATAGACACTGACACCTTCAGAAAAAAGGATCCAAAATTTTTTTGCACTGATACTCTGCCGGAATTTTTTCTCCTTCCGGTTTGCATATTCCTGTTCATACTCCGGTGTGATTTCCTCTGGCATATTGTTGTGTTCGTTTGGGCTGTTGATTGGTAGTGCCACCATTCTTCAGACGGAATCCGTTCTATCCTGGGAGACAAGTGTCCATCAACCTTGGGCATCAGTGAGGGGGCAAATTGTCTTAAGGAGACACGTTCTGTGGGCTCGGATTCAATCCTCTCCTGCATACATTCTTCTGTCTAAATCTGTATTCTGACTACAAGTAAGTCTGTTCTTATTTTATTTTTATTGCACAGTGATAACTCTGATCATCTACCCCTTCTGTCAATTACATGGGTTCAAGGCAATAGTGATTTAATATCACCCTCTGTCTTCTATAACACTTATCAGTGTGGAACTTTTTACTTAGTTGAAATCTCCATACTCAGAACTTAAACTAAATATTAAATTTTTTACTCCATTGTTGGGAATATCTGTCTTCTCACAGTACTTCGTGAGCTATTTCTACTTGCTTTTTTAGCATTTTGAGATTTTCATTCATCCATATATACATCTAACATTTGTATATTAAATGCTCCAATATATGCTTTCTTTTTTCTTGAGAACGGAGAGTAATAGGCACAAACATAGTTGAAATCGTCAAATGATGTGGTTCTGAATAAATGCACACAGAGATATTCATTTGGATATTCTATTCCGTGCACCATCGTTGGAAGTATCTGCCTTCAGAGAGTATTAAGTACGCCGTTTCTGCTTGTCCTTTGACGCATCCCAGTTTTGAGAAAATCTTGTAAGGCCTTCTCTAAATGCTCCAAGATTTATCCCATTTCTAACCAAAATGCTTGTTACTCCCATTTTTGAGACCTGTGAATAACACTACAAATCATTTCACACATGTACGATAAAGGGAAATGATCCATTTATAATTTTTTTTTTATAAATTATACTAAGTATAGCTGGTCATATACTTTTGATTGAAGTATGACCGGTCATACTTAGTATAGTTGGTAAGAATTTGTAAACAAAAATTTTCCCATTCGATAAATTGATAATTCTTCCTCCACCCAAAGAAAAAGAGCAAATTTGCACACAATTTTATATGATTCAATTAAGGACTCAGTTGAAAAAGTGAGACAAGAAAATTTAAGAAACTTCATAAAATAAAAATAAAGACAGGCGCAAGGTTTATTACCACTTGGATGTTATTATCATCATCATCAAAAAAGAGCATAGAGTTAAAGGGGACTCCAGTCCTTGAATGAATTCTCTGAAAATGATCTCTTTTGTGTGTCCAACTGTAAAATATTTCCTGAACAATCATAAAAAAATAAAAAAAATTGGTCAACACTCAAAACATAAATCTGATTACAAACATTTACCATAAAAGAGGATGAAAACAATGCACAGCCACACAAGGACAAGAAACAAAATAAAAAGAACAAGAAAAAGGGGGTGTGACAGAGCAAATCACCTGGGCAACAAACATTGACCTGATGCTCAATTTGTCAAGGAAAGTGGTTGCAATATCAGGAGTTGGTGATTTAGAAGCAATGGCAAATTGGCAACATCAACCCCCTCATCCTTGAGTGCATACAAGATGCCTTTGACATGAGGATACAATGAAGGTGTGTCACGCTTGGAGCGGCACTCACTGAAAAATGCAGGAGATGATATATAAAATTATCAAAATGTTTTACTAGAGATGTCATGACATAATAATAATATTATGAACATAGATTAAATATATATGTAGGATGATGATATTGTCTTGTCATTGGTCAAATAGTACAAACTAGAAAGAAGAAAGAAGAAACTAAGGTAGAAAGAGAAAAGAGCAGTACCAATAGAAAGGCCAAAGAGTGTAATCGAGGTCGAAAACGCATAACCTTGGTAGCACTTGAAATGCTCCCATCATTTGCACTGCCTCCGCCTTCACCCTCTCCACGTCCCCCATCTCTCGAATTGGATGATGGATTGATGGTCCTTAATTTTTCTTTTGAGGAGGATGCACCACATATATTAATGTCTTCATATCGGAAAATAATAAATTTTATATTTATTAAAATTTATATTAAATTATTTTTTTGGTAACAATATTAATATTATTTTAGTCAAAAGATCATAATTAATTAAATTATTTACATATAATTAACGGTTATAAAAATAAAAAATTAAATAAATAGATAATATAACTGTCTCTTAATATTTTTATACTAAAATAATAAGGGGAAAGATATTGTGACAACCAAGTTATGTTACAACCAAGTGACTACTAATCAATCTTACCGTTATATCGATTATATTGATCAAACAGTTATATTTATTTCCATCTTTGTATGGTCATGATTTCCCAAATTTAATACTTTATATTTATTTTCACCTTTGTATGGTTATGATTTCTCATATTTAATGTTTTCACTTTAAATATGGGGAATCATGACCATACAAAGATGGAAATAAATATAACCATTGAATCAATATAATCGATCTAATGGTGAGATTGATTAGTAGTCACTTGATAGTAACACAACTTGATTGTCACAATATCTTTCCCCTAATAATAATAATAAAAACACAAACAAATAAGTTGATATCTTAATTTAAAATTATTCTAATGATACCAATTTTTTAAAATCAGTTCACGACTGAATAGATTTTTAAAAAATTAGTTTATAAGCGGAAGTGATTTTTAAAACGAATTTAAGAATCAAATCATTTTTAAATTGAACCAAACTGAAATAATTTTTATTATTTTATTTCTTTGATTTTTAATTTCTTTTAGGGGAAAGGTTATAGTTACTACCTAATTTTCTTAGTATTAAATCTTAACTGTTGATTTTCATCAATCTAACGATTATAATTTATTGTAAATTAATAAATATGATCCCATAAATTACGATCATTAGATTGATTAAAATCAACGATTAAGATTTGGTAATAACAAGTAATAAAAAAATTAAGTAGTAAATATAACTTCTCCCTTCCTTGTAATAGGGTCGAGTCAAATCAATTCTCAAGCAAATTATTTTTGAACCGAGAATCAATTTCAAATAGCATATTCGGTTCGATTTTCGCACAACCGACCGGTTCGGAGGAGTGGCGAGTCCCGAAGTAAAGAGTGATATTAAATAAAAGGTTTTACATTTACAGTAGGCGATGCTCCTCCTCCTCCACCTTACTCTCTGCTTCCGGTCACCGGTCACACGACAGTGTCATCATCCTCTCTAGAAGAAGGTAGCGCTCTCTATTTTCTTTCTATGCCTACAATCCACAACACAATTTTGTATTCAACTTAAACCCACTCCAAACAAGCCGTTTGATTTGTATCTTCAAGTGGAATTTTTTTTATTTTTTATTTTTTCTTTTTGATAGTTATGGCTTGAATTAACCAGCCATTATGATAAAAATAAAAGACAGTAGGATTACATTACTAACGAAATTAGTTTTTCCGTTGAAGTTCTATCATTTGTGAATTCTCTCATGTATGGCTGTGAATAAGACATTAAAAAAAAAAAGAAAAAAAAAGGGAAAAGAATCAATTTGAGTATTTCTGCAATTTTTTTTTTTAAGATTTTGAACTAATGCAGATTGGGAGCCTGAGAACTAGTTTACACAAATTTCTGCTTATATATAGTACATGGCTTGTCAAATGGGATCTATGAATCTGCAGTGGAGATTATCAATTACTGAGAATGAAAACTCTGAACAATCATGTATAGCCCTTGCAACTTCTAGAATCCATAGATGTTGCTGTGAGCCAAGTTTTCGTGGGCTAACTCTAAAAGTTAGCTTGAATTCTTCACCTTTTGTTCAGAGCAGGTAAATGAACTTATCTTAACATTTTCTGTTTTCCCCTAGTCCATAAATATGGTGATTTTTTGTTTTATTAGTTGTTGGCTTCTTATAATCCTTTGATTGATACGAGTTGATCATATGACAGAAAGACAAATAAAAGCTCTAGTTAGAAGAGTTGATCAAATGAAGGATAGCTTAATAATGAAGACCAAGAAATATGTCAACACTTTAGCAAATGTAAAGAAACTGTTAGAGAATATAATATAAATCATTAAAAAGGCCCCACCCAACACCTTAAGGGTTTTGGGTTGGAGTGGTTCTTTACATGGTATCAGAGCTTGAGTGACCACGAGGTCACGAGTTCGATCCTCACCGCCCCCACTTGTGGAATTAAATAAAAAAGCACAGAAGGTAAACCAAAAATTGGGCCTGTGCAATATCCACGCTTCAAGCCCAAAGGGCTCTTGCGTGAGGGGTGTGTTAGAGAATATAATATAAATCATTAAAAAGGTCGTCACCCAACACCTTAAGGTTTTGGGTTGAAGTGGTTCTTTACAGAAACGTTTTCAAGTAATGAAGTGAGAGCATGAGCATTGTCCTCAAGGATTTATTAGGGAACTACCTGGTTCATTACTATTTGAACCCACAATTAGGATTGAATGGAGTTCTTTGATGTAAACTCAAACACAAAGAGTTGTAAATAAATTGAGGTTTGCAGAACTTGTAACACAACTAAACATAACATAGAGAATTAGTAAATGAGACAATGGATTGAAAAATTAGGTTCAGATTTCACTTAGCTATCACTTAGTGTAACTAGAGCAAACTAAAAGTAAGTTCTCAGACTTTAATTATTGGTCGAATTCTACCTTTTTAGTC
>JAVKPL010006317.1:0-26280 GCA_032173675.1 Gastrolobium villosum
GTTTACTTCACGATTTTGGGGAGCTTTGCAGCAGGCTTTTGGCACTCAGCTTCGACTGAGCACTGCTTATCACCCGCAGACTGATGGTCAGACTGAGAGGACCATACAGACACTTGAGGATATGCTGAGAGCTTGCACACTGGAACAGGGTAATGCCTGGGATAGGTACTTACCACTGGTGGAGTTTTCTTATAATAACAGTTTTCATTCCAGTCTGGGTATGGCACCATATGAGGTTTTATATGGCAGGAGGTGTCGTACGCCCACTTGTTGGACTGAGGTAGGCGATAAAGAAAGATTTGGTCCGGATTTTGTGCAGGAAACGACAGTGCAAATTGAAATGATCAGAGAAAAATTGAAACAGGCACAGAATCGGCAGAAAAGCTATTATGACAATAAGCATAGACCGCTGGAATTTGAGGAAGGTGACCATGTATTTGTACGTTTGTCGCCGGTCACAGGTGTTGGCCGTGCGTTGGGTGTGAGGAAGCTGAGTCCACGGTTCATTGGGCCATATCAGATTATGAAAAGAGTAGGATTGGTGGCCTATCAGCTTGCCTTACCCCCGCAGTTATCTAATCTACATGATGTCTTTCATGTGTCGCAGTTGCGACGTTATGTTCCGGATGAATCACATGTGGTGATGCCGGATAATATTGAAATCAGGGAGAACTTGAAGACTCCCATTGGTCCTATTGCAGTTTTGGATCGCAGTGAAAAGCGATTGAGGAGTAAAGTGATTCCCATGCTGAAGATTCAGTGGGAAGGCCGCACACCTGAGGAGGCTACTTGGGAGCGGGAGGACGAGATTCTCCGGCTGTATCCTGAGTTAGTGAGCAGGTATGATTTAATTTTGCGGACAAAATTTCAAAAAGGTGGGGTGAATATAACACCTCAAATATTTAAATGTGTATTTTAATGATATATTGAGAAATGAAAGTTGATGGATTAGTGAAAATCCAAGTATTATGGCCAAAAGGGGCAAAAAGGGCAAAATTGTAATTTGCCAACCGTGTGTTAGGAGGCTTAAATACCGAGTTAGAGATTTCAAATGACAAAAGTAAGGTTGGAAATGGAATCAGGGCGAAAAATTGAGTAAATAGGCAAATTTGGGAAAAATCGATGAATAGTGATTTTTAAGTGTTAAAATACTGTGATGTGAGTGTACCGATAGGTGTGAAATTTTTATCATTATTTTGGAGAAAGAAAAATATGTCATGGACTGGAAAAATATTTAGATTAAGGATTTGTGATCGGAAATTTTATCGGAGTTAAAGTTAGATCGCGTGTGGGACCCGTGTGACCGAAGTCACTTGGCCCCACCTCCTTTTCTTCCTTCTTTTCTTTCTTCTTCCCTCCCTCATCCGTGCGCTCACAGTGGAAGAAAGAGGCCAAAGTCACCATTTTCACCATTTCTCCATTTTCTTCCCATTTCTTCGTTTCTCCACCGAATCGCTTGATTTTGGTGTTGAAATCTATCGTAAACAACCTTCCAAAGCCATTGGTAGCACTAGAAGCCTTGAATCCATCTCTTTGGCCGCGTTTTGAGCAAGAACAGATCCGACCCATTGGAGATTTTTGAGATTTCTTGGAGTTTTGAGTTTCAAATGGTTTAGTGAAGCCTTGGTGGTGATCATACTACCCATTGTAAGTATATTTGTGGTCTTTTGATAGTTGATTTCTTAGATCTATGAATATGTGTTCAAACCTTTGATTTTAGATGTGTGATGATAGAGAGCCCAAATGGAAAAATGCTATTAGATGAAAAGGCCTTAGAATCATGTTTGTAAGCTAGAAATGCTATGTTAAATTTTGGTGAAAAATCTAGGTTTTTAACTTAGAGAATTTTGAGGAATTTTGATGAAAAATGAGTTTTTGTGTAATTGGGATTTGATGATTGTTGTAGGGTGCCTCACACGGTTGGATTTGAGAAAAGTTGATTTGGAGCATACGTTTGGAACGGTGTTGCTCGTGTTAAGGTAAACTCTTGGAACTTGGGTTTAATCCCTAGTGAGCTCCACCACACCTAGAGGAAGGTTGTGGTTGGATTATGTAGTGATGACATGATGTGTTTGTGTGCTTGTATGCATATTGCTTGTATTGTGTGAAAATTGTGTGGTCACTGATCAGTTGACAAGTGGAGTTTGGTCATCCGCTGGATTCATCCTTGTGAGAATGCCAGTCGGGTATTGCCGTGGAGTCGACTCTGGGAGCGGCGCCAGGATGATCCAAACGTGGGACGTCCGCCGGATAGGGCTCATGAGGAGTTCCGGTTGGGTATTGCCATGGAGTCTTCTCAACCATGGGAGAGGCGCCAGGACTGTCTCGGGAGTTATATGATGGAGTCCTTGAACACGAATCCATGAGTGGATGTTCTTGGGTGTCTCCAGGAGGATGGTGATATTGTTTTACTTGCATGCCATATTATGTCATTTTGATACATTTTAGTGAGCCATGGAGTGGAGAGAGCCTCTAGCTCCATTGGTTTACTGAGATATATCCGTATATCTCACCCCGTGTTTGGGGGACCACATTTCAGGTCACTATGAGCCGGGAGGAGCTTCGGGCAAGAAGCCCGTATAGTGGACGTTGGATGGGCATGCGGTGCATTGGATTGCATGGCTTTTTGGAGGAGTTTATGGAGTGCACATAGCATACCATTAGTATTTTGAGACTTAGGTCATGAACATATTGCATGATGTCATTTTCCATGCTTTTGTTAGTGTTCATGGTCATATGCTAAGTCTTGTTTATGTTTTATTATTCATGGCTTGGATAACTGTATATTTTGAGTGAGCATGGGACTTGTCCATTGCCACATTCATAGCCTTGAAGTCTTGATGTGTAATGATGTAAAAATGGTCCATATGTACATGTAAATGGCCATTATTTGAGAATGATGTAATTGATGTTAAACTTAAGGAAAATGCATGATGGAAGGGCCTAGAGCCAACATTAGGACATGATTATGTGTTATGTGGAGTACCAAGGGGTTAGGGATGGATTACACACCCTTTTTGGGGCTCAAAACTGCTGTAATCTGTCATTTTGCTGCATAGTAATCGATTACCCAAGCATGGTAATCGATTACCATGCAACAGGGGACGAAAAATTAGCTACTGTCTGCACTGGTAATCGATTACTGGCCTTTGGTAATCGATTACCATGTGAGGTAATCGATTACCCAAAGTTGGTAATCGATTACCAGAACAGAGGAATTGAAAAATTGGCTACTGCCTCATTTTTGACAGGTGGTAATCGATTACCACCCACTGGTAATCGATTACCACAGTGTAATTTTCGAAAATTCAGTTTTTTCTAGACTAAAAGAAAGGGGTATAACTTGATGGGTAGAACTCCAAATGATACGTGGTTTGAAACCACGCGTAGACAACGTAAAGGACTACAACTTGGTAAAAGATGAGAGTAAGATGGTGAGTTTAAATGAATTGAATAAAAAGAAAGATTTATGATGTTAGAAAGTGTATGATTCCGCAAATGGCATTTACAATTATAGTGTGGTTTTAATTGATTACGGAAAACGTTTTGATATAAAAGAAAAGGAATATGTTAAAAGAAAAATTTGCCCGTAATTTAATTAACCTAATCACTGTGATTGTAACTGCGCTTAATATCATAATCAATGTTAACAATACCGGTGTACAACGGGCTGTTAAAAACAAGTTCTGGTTTTTATAGTTAAGTTCAGTTTTTTGGTTCTTTTGCACACCCCCACCCCCCCCCCCCCCCCCAATAAAAAAAAAAAAAACTTAGCCTGTTGTCTTTTCTTTTCTTTTTTGGTTGGGTTCACTTAAAAGCCAAGCTAACCCAACCCAACCCAACCCATATCTACTAAGCCTACATTAGTGTTTGTTACTAGTTATCAGTTCATTATGTAAATACTAAGAAGTAAGCATCGATAGGAGCTGAACCAAGTAATCTCAGATCACATATCGAGTTATGGAAGTTGAAATGTTGATTCCATTTTCTCTTATTATTCAGCCTCATCTTGCACACCATGCTCATTCTCCCTAAATCCCACTCCTAGCTACTTGACTTTTTACATAGCAATTTTCCGACATTTTCCTTTAAAATTTTCATAGATTTAGTGGCATTAAATTCCATACAACTTGAAAAATATAAAACATTGTAGATGGTATATAAAGAAGGTTGGTGAAAAGAACTACCCAAATAAATCAATTAATCCAACGCAACTCTACTTTTCATGGTTTGGTTTGAGTGGATTAGGTTTTGAGCCTTTAGGTTTTGTTTATTAGATGATGTAATAAAAAATCAGGTTGAGGCCTTAACCCAAAACACCCCAACCTATTCTACAACCCTAGTAATAATAACAAACATAAGAAAGCGTAATCTATGATTGCAGACCTTATGGGTGAACATTTTACAAGACAAAGAACATATAAATAATATTGAAATGCGCTTTATATTGGCGAATGTGCATGCTGCAACAAATGAGTAGAGAAGGCGCAAGTGCAGCTTTAAATCCATATTAGACAGATCATAGGTGCCTAGGGATCAGGACAAACTTAAATGTATAACGTCACACACCAAATAAAACCCTCTAATTCTCTGCACTTTTTTCTTTCATTCATTAAAACAGACAACCATTTAAGAAAACAATGCTAATGAGCCTATTTAAACGAACATCGATAGGTTGGACAAAGAAAATTCTGAAGCAGCGGTGCTATTTACAACATACAATATTTTTTGTCATAGAATACGATATTTAATGAAGAGAGCCTAGAGAAGTGGTAAAACTACTCTTTTGTTACCAAAAGATCAAGGGTTCTAATCTAGGAGACAACCTCTTTTTGCAAAAATGTAAGGGTAAGGCTGAGTATGAGGATTTTCTGATCCCACCCTCGCAAGTTAGGGTTTCATGGAGAGCTCTTAACATGATATTTAAAACAGAGAACTACACAAACGACAAGAAAACATAAGCTAGAGAAAAATAAATACCCAGTGAGGAGAGTTGGAAGCCTGAGCTTCATACGATTGCGAATCTGTTCGGCAAGAGACTCAACCAAAGCAATTCTACCAAGCTTGCTTTGAGGGGCTCCGGTCAATATAGATTTCAAACTTTCAGTTTCAGCTCGCCAAGCAGTTTCCAACGAGCTCTCAGATGCACCACTCCCAGACTGAGCAGAAGCTATAGAAACAGATTGGCCTATCAAAGCAACCCATGGAATATCAGAGGTTTTTGGTGGTCCCTGGTTCAATAGGAGAGCCTGCACCGCTGCAAGGGCTTTTGAGTCTGTAGCTGCCTGATCAATTTTACTGATAACACCAACTATTCTGGTGGCTACAATTGAAACCCACAAAAAAAGTTTGATGAACCAGTATTATAAGGATATGATTAGGTAAAACACGAGAAAGGAATTTCTAAACTTGAGAGGTTTAATAGTGTCTAGGACCAACCCTTTCAAAAGCTTAAGTTGTTAGGTGCAAGTTCATAAATGACGTATATCTGTAAAGCACACCCTCATGCAAGTGCCATTTGGGCTAAAAAATGTAGAAGTATAGACAAGGCACAGGCTCACCCCGCCTTGTGCAGAAACTCAACTTAATTTAGAAAAATGGAGGTGGCGAGGATCAACTCTTCAAAAAGCTTAATTTGTTGGGTGGAGGGCTCAAGATTGGTTTTACATCTCCGACAAAACAGCTATAAATTTCGTTGTTGGGGCATTGGGGAGGGGGAAAGAAGGAAGAAAAAAAAAGTTGAAAACTTACATTCTGCATCATACTCCTTTGCCACTCTAAGGGCCCGCGATGATGAAATTTCAGGTGCCTGAGCACCAGGAACTACTACCAGTAAAATTGCATCATTGTGCTCAACATATTCACTGATCTAAAGAAGATGAAAAAGAAGACATCAAACTTCTCTGCAAAGAAAGCACCTAAAAAACAACCATAGATCTAAGAAATAATTTTAATTAAAATACCAATCATCATCAATTTAGAATGTCAGGTTGTAATTGGCCACAACATACTCGATGTTGAAACTAAAAAAATTTAGGAAAAGATAACTTATAACTACTTACTATTTTGTCATCCATTATCCGCTGGTCCAATCCAGGCAAGTCAATCAATTTCAATGGAGGTGCTGTAGAATTTCAGAACAGAACAAAATGCATTAGTCTAACAATGCCCATGCATGTAAACATTTATGTTACATGTTCGATCCCCCCACCCGGGGGAATAAACTAATGCTTATTTTGTTTATTTTATTTTCCTAAAAACCCGTCCAAAGCCTATTTATTCATAAATAAAGGGAGGGAGCAATATATTATATGACAATGGACATACCAGTACTGGTGCGTAGTTTCAGATATATTTCATCACGGCTCCTACCAGATGAACCTTTGCTTAGTCTATCCTGTAGAGAATGTCGAAGGGCACCTATGATAATGAAAACAAAAAAAACTAAGACGATCAGAAACATGATATTTTTTAAACAAAATGTGGTGGAAAATGAGTATGTAAATGAAGTTAGAACGAGGTAAAGTTCATACTTGCAGAAACCTGTTGAGATTTATTATCAATTTGGAGGATGATGGACTTGCTGTTTAAAGAGGTATCTCTATTCAATTCAATGCTAATGGGAGCCCTGGTAGCACCATTTTCACCGGTTGGCTGCAGTTTATAACCACCGATTTAAACGGTAAATAAAGAAAGATTAAAGAGAAAGAGAGAAGATGATAATATTGGAAATAAGAAATACCAAAACAGGATGTCCAATCAAGCTATTCAAGGCAGCAGATTTTCCAGCACCCTGATCCACCAGTACCAGAATTGTTTGTTTTAGTACGGATCCAAAAGAGTGACACAGTTGGTGTGTAATTTGCAATCAGTTCTCACGCTGAAATCAAAAATGTAGAAGAAAAGACTTACGACATTGCCAAGAGCAACGACATTGAGGAAAGTTGAAGGGCGCTTGGGGTCGTCAACATCGTCGTCGGCGAGGACAGCGCCGGCTTGGCGCATAGAATCGGAGAGCTGAACCAATTCGTCGATTGCCTCCATCGGATCTGATCTGACGGTGAAGCAACTAGTTAGGTTTCCGACGCCACAAATTTAATTTCGACGTAACGAAAGCGTTTCTTTTGGTTTGGGCGTCAAGGAAATGAGAACTAGACTCTTAACCAAATTGAAATTAAATCATCAACTGCTATGCTTATTATGATGTTATGATGCACCTCCACACACACACACACTCTCTCTCTCTCTCATGCGGTTGCGATTGAGATTTCTATTTCAACTTCTTGTTTAATTTTTCTTCTTCCTTTTTGTTACCACTGACATGCCTCTATTTCGCGCTTTTTACCTTGCTCAGCGGTACCAGCACCACTACCATAATGAGAATAATCATTTTATTTATTCTCATTAGCAAAATAACAACTTGTGAATCACATTTCTATTTCTAATACCCCTGTTTATGAAAAGAGAAAATATCAATACCTTCCCTTAATTGAATAAAATTAAATTTTGTTTATGCCAGCATTTTTATACTTTATACAACTTCAGTTCTTATAAAAGTTTAATCTGATCTCAAAACTTATTAAGCTAAATAAATGGTTGAGAAAATATTAAATATTTATAATTTTATTTATATTACACTAGTTAAACTAGTGAATCATGACTTGTGTTTTACACTCCGGCTATTTTTATATTTTTTTACTCAAATACATTAAATTTTATTTTTTATAATAAGAATAATTTCGTGTTCAGAAATAAAAAAATAGGTAAAATTCGTGATCCAAACAACATGCAGAGAATAACATGCTAAAGGGAAGATTAAGAATGTGCAATAACATACGACAATCTAGATAAAAATATTTGTTAATGAATGCGTAGCTTAAAGATTTGGCTTTATAAAGGAAAATGAAATCTAAGCGGAAAAAAAAAATCAGGTAAAGTGAAGAGTTAAAAAGGTAATTATTAAGAGATTGTAATCCATCAACAAACTCCTTGGTAGGGTATTTTGGCAAGTATACCTAAGCAACTTGAAATGAGTTTTTTTTTTTTTTTGGTAACATGTTTGGACTAAACAAAGCCCCTGAACTGGGTTTTCAATTTGCCTACAAGAGTTAAAAAAATTTGGGTAGCAAAATTCTTTCCGCAGCCAACTTGATTTCTTTGCAAAATTTCTTATTTCGCAACCATTTTGAGGGTCGTATTTTGGGGTTTGATGGGAAAAGTAAAAGTTGAGTTCATATTTTGGGTTCAAGAAAACCATTTGGATAACAATAATAATTGTTGAAACAATGACATCAATTAAGTTCCTTTTACAAACTGTCATTTTGGGCAAGAGTTGATCAGATTCAAAAAATAAAAAGGGTTAATTTTGTAATTGAAACCCATTTTCCCATTTATATTTTACCTCCAATCAAATATGAAATTCGAAAATTTAAATCAATTTTCCTGGTAATATTTTGGTCTACCAAATAATTTTTTTAAAATTTTTCCACTAATTTTAGTTTACAACCATTTTCCCACTATCTATATTTACCTGATTAAAAAAAATTTCTCCTATAATAATACAAAAATTGGGACGATGTGCACTTGTGCTTCACCGAGAAGGATTAGAATAGAAAAAAAAAATTACATTTATCCAACAAAAAAAAAATGGCAGCAACCAAATGCTCTCGCTACAAAGGAGAATGTAACATCCCGGGCGCTGACGAGGGCGGGGAGTGATCGCCGGTGCGCAAGGGCACGGACAAGGAGCGGCTCCTGGCAGGCTTCCAGCGACGGGGGTACATGAATGAATCGAATAACACCGGAAAGAGAGGGATTCCAGAGACTGTGCTGGTATGGGACAGTACAGTTGGGAATGGCTTATAAGAATTAATTGGTACTACCTATACTAACAAGATGCATCTACTTTTCGGTAGCCCGGATCGGAAGAACTCCACAGTTAAGCGTGCTTGACTTGGAGCAATTCTGGGATGGGTGACCTCCTGGGAAGTTTTCCCGGGAAGTGTGCGAGTGAGGACAAAGCACGCTGAAAAGTCTCGTGTTAGTGTGTGGGACAGTCGTTAATCCTTGCAAGTTGCCAGGCGTTACAAGTGGTATCAGAGCAGGGCCTCTCATCCAGTACGGTGTGGTTCGAGGACGAACCAGGCGGAAGCTGGTGGGCATGTAACATCCCGGGCGCTGACGAGGGCGGGGAGTGATCGTGTAACAGCCCGTTGTACACCGGTATTGTTAACATTGATTATGATATTAAGCGCAGTTACAATCACAGTGATTAGGTTAATTAAATTACGGGCAAATTTTTTCTTTTAACATATTCCTTTTCTTTTACATAAACACTTTTTCCGTAATCAATTAAAACCACACTATAATTGTAAATGCCATTTGCGGAACCATACACTTTCTAACATCATAAATCTTTCTTTTTATTCAATTCATTTAAACTCACCATCTTACTTTCTCATTTTACCAAGTTGTAGTCCTTTACATTGTCTACGCGTGGTTTCAAACCACGTATCATTTGGAGTTCTACCCATCAAGTTAAGCCCCTTTCTTTTAGTCTAGAAAAACCTGAATTTTCGAAAATTACACTGTGGTAATCGATTACCAGTGGGTGGTAATCGATTACCACCTGTCAAAAATGAGGCAGTAGCCAATTTTCTTAATCCTCTGTTCTGGTAATCGATTACCAACTTTGGGTAATCGATTACCTCACATGGTAATCGATTACCAAAGGCCAGTAATCGATTACCAGTGCAGACAGTAGCCAATTTTTCGTCCCCTGTTGCATGGTAATCGATTACCATGCTTGGGTAATCGATTACTATGCAGCAAAATGACAGATTACAGCAGTTTTGACCCCAAAAAGGGTGTGTAATCCATCCCTAACCCCTTGGTACTCCACATAACACATAATCATGTCCTAATGTAGGCTCTAGGCCCTTCCATCATGCATTTTCCTTAAGTTTAACATCATTTACATCATCCTCAAAATAATGGCCATTTACATGCAAATATGGACCATTTTTACAACATTACTCATCAAGACTTCAAGGCTATGAATGTGGCAATGGACAAGTCCCATGCTCACTCAAAATATACAGTTATCCAAGCCATGAATAATAAAACATAAACAAGACTTAGCATATGACCATGAACACTAACAAAAGCATGGAAATGACATCATGCAATATGTTCATGACCTAAGTCTCAAAATACTAATGGTATGCTATGTGCACTCCATAAACTCCTCCAAAAGGTCATGCAATCCAATGCACCGCATGCCAATCCAACGTCCACTATACGGGCTTCTTGCCCGAAGCTCCTCCCGGCTCATAGTGACCTGAAATGTGGTCCCCCAAACACGGGGTGAGATATACGGATATATCTCAGTAAACCAATGGAGCTAGAGGCTCTCTCCACTCCATGGCTCACTAAAATGTATCAAAATGACATAATATGACATGCAAGTAAAACAATATCACCATCCACCTGGAGACACCCAAGAACATCCACTCATGGATTCATGTTCAAGGACTCCATCATATAACTCCCGAGACAGTCCTGGCGCCTCTCCCATGGTTGAGAAGACTCCATGGCAATACCCAACCGGAACTCCTCATGAGCCCTATCCGGCGGACGTCCCCCGCTTGGATCATCCTGATGTCGCTCCCAGAGTCAACACCATGGCATTCCAACTGGCATTCTCCCGTAGGACGAACCCAGCGGATGTCCAAACCAACACACGTCAACTGGCCAGTGACCAAACAATTTTCACAAAATACAAGCAATATGCATACAAGCACACAATCACATCATGTCATAACTACACATAATCCAACCACAACCTTCCTCTAGGTGTGGTGGAGCTCACTAGGGATTAAACCCAAGTTCCAAGAGTTTACCTTAACACTTAGCAATCCGTTCCAAACGTATGCTCCAATTCAACTTTTCACAATTCCAACCGTGTGAGGCACCCTACAACAATCATTAAATCCAAATTACACCAAAACTCATTTTTCATGAAAATTCCTCAAATTCCTCTAAGTTAAAAACCTATATTTTTCACCAAAATTTAACATAGCATTTCTAGCTTACAAACATGATTCTAAGGCCTTTTCATCTAATAGCATTTTTCCATTTGGGCTCTCTATCATCACACATCTAAAATCAAAGGTTTGAACACAAATTCATAGATCTATGAAATCAAACACAAAAGACCACAAATATACTTACAATGTGTTGTATGATCACCACCAAGGCTTCACTAAACCATTTGAAGATCAAAACTCCAAGAAATCTCCAAAAACTCAAGTGGGTCGAATCTGAGTTTGCTCAAAACGCGGCCAAGGAGGTGGATTCAAGGCTTCTAAGTGCTACCAATGGCTTTGGAAGGTTGTTTACGATAGATTTCAACACCAAAATCAAGCGATTCGGTGGAGAAACGAAGAAATGGGAAGAAATGGGAAGAAATGAAGAAATGGTGTTTTTGGCTTCTTTTGCAGGGAAGGAGCGCGCAAATGGAGAAGAAAAGAGGAGGAAAGAAGAAGAAAAAGAGGTGGGGCCAAGTGACTTCGGTCACACGGGTCCCACACGCGATCTAACTTTAACTCCGATAAAAATTCCGATCATAAATTCTTAATCTAAATATTTTTCCAGTCCATGACATATTTTTATTTCTCCAAAATGTTGATAAAAATTTCACACCTATCGGTACACTCACATCACAATATTTTAACACTTAAAAAATCACTATTCATCAATTTTTCCCAAATTTGCCTATTTACTCAATTTTCAGCCCTGATTCCATTTCCAGCATTACTTTTGTCATTTGAAATCTCTAACTCAGTATTTTTGCCTCATAACACACGGTTGGCAAATTACCATTTTGCCCTTTTTGCCCCTTTTGGCCATAAACCTTGGATTTTCACTAATCCACCAACTTTCATTTCACAATATAATATAAAAATAAACATTTAAATATTTGAGGTGTTATATTCACCCCACCTTTTTGAAATTTTGTCCGCAAAATTAAATCATACCTGCTCACTAACTCAGGATACAGCCGGAGAATCTCGTCCTCCCGCTCCCAAGTAGCCTCCTCAGGTGTGCGGCCTTCCCACTGAATCTTCAGCATGGGAATCACTTTACTTCTCAATCGTTTTTCACTGCGATCCAAAACTGCAATAGGACCAATGAGTCTTCAAGTTCTCCCTGATTTCAATATTATCCGGCATCACCACATGTGATTCATCCGGAACATAACGTCGCAACTGCGACACATGAAAGACATCATGTAAATTAGATAACTGTGGGGGTAAGGCAAGCTGATAGGCCACCAATCCTACTCTTTTCATAATCTGATATGGCCCAATGAATCGTGGACTCAGCTTCCTCACACCCAACGCACGACCAACACATGTGACCGGCGACAAACGTACAAACATATGGTCACCTTCCTCAAATTCCAGCGGTCTATGCTTATTGTCATAATAACTTTTCTGCCGATTCTGTGCCTGTTTCAATTTTTCTCTGATCATATCAATTTGCACTGTTGTTTCCCGCACAAAATCCGGACCAAATCTTTCTTTATCGCCTACCTCAGTCCAACAAGTGGGCGTACGACACCTCCTGCCATACAAAACCTCATATGGTGCCATACCCAGACTGGAATGAAAACTATTATTATAAGAAAATTCCACCAGTGGTAAGTACTTATCCCAAGCATTACCCTGTTCCAGTGTGCAAGCTCTCAGCATATCCTCAAGTGTCTGTATGGTCCTCTCAGTCTGACCATCAGTCTGCGGGTGATAAGCAGTGCTCAGTCGAAGCTGAGTGCCAAAAGCCTGCTGCAAAGCTCCCCAAAAGCGTGAAGTAAACTTCGGGTCCCGATCACTCACAATGCTAATCGGTATCCCATGGAGTCTAACAATCTCCTTTACATACAACGTAGCCAACTTCTCTGTGGTGTAATCCACTCGTACTGGTACAAAGTGTGCAGACTTCGTGAGTCGGTCCACAATAACCCAAATTGAATCATAACCAGCTTGAGTTCGCGGCAATCCCACAACAAAATCCATTGAAATACTCTCCCATTTCCATTCAGGTATATCTAGCGGCTGAAGTAATCCAGCAGGTTTCTGATGCTCTATTTTCACTTTCTGACACACCAAGCACTTAGACACGTACTCGGCAACATCCCTTTTCATCCCAGGCCACCAGAACTTAACTTTCAAATCTTGATACATCTTTGTGGCACCTGGGTGGATAGCATATTGACCCTTATGGGCCTCAGTCATAACTTCCTCTGCAAGTTCCTTGGGCACAACAATCCTGCCTTGATATAACAAAAGTCCCTGTTCATTAACAGATATGCCACTCTGGCCTTTCAAGTACTTTATACTCTCATTGCGAATCTGGGTCTCTTTAATCTTCTCGTGCAGCTCGTTCTCAATCCGAGTCAACTCCATATCACACATTCTTCCTGCAAAGAAATCCGTTATTTTCATATCACGGAATTGCTCAATCACTTCATTGTCCCACATCATCATATGAGATAAGTTAACAGACTTCCTACTCAATGCATCTGCCACAACATTGGCCTTTCCCGGGTGGTATTTCAGCTCAAAGTCATAATCTTTTAAAAATTCAACCCATCTACGCTGCCTCATATTCAGCTCCTTCTGATCAAACAAATATTTTAAGCTTTTGTCGCTGAACACAGCAAACTTCATCCCATACAGAAAGTGCCTCCAAATTTTCAAGGCAAAAACAATAGCAGCCAGTTCCAAGTCGTGCGTCGGATAATTTTCTTCATGTGGCCTTAACTGCCTAGACGCATAAGCAATTACTTTTCCTTCCTGCATTAGCACGCTCCCCAAACCTTTCTTAGAAGCGTCACAATATAATACAAACTCACCCTCCGGATCAGGTAGAGTCAACACCGGAGCAGTAGTCAATTTCTCTTTAAGTAGCAGAAAACAGTCCTCACATTCCTGGGTCCACACAAAAGGAGTATCCTTTCGTGTCAATCGGGTCAACGGTAGAACCATTGCAGAAAATCCCTGTATAAATCGGCGATAATAGCCAGCGAGCCCCAGAAAACTTCTAATCTCAGTCACAGTCTTAGGTCGTTCCCAGTCACTCACCGCTTCAATCTTGCTTGGATCCACTGCAACACCGCTTGCAGAAATAACATGACCCAAAAATTGCACCTCAGATAACCAGAATTCACACTTGGACGGTTTAGCATATAACTTCTTATCTTTCAACACCTGCAACACAGTCCTCAAATGATCGACGTGCTCCTCTTTACTCTTAGAGTAGATCAAAATGTCATCAATAAAAACAATTACAAACTGGTCCAAAAACGGTTTGAAAATGCGGTTCATATAGTCTATGAACACCGCCGGGGCATTAGTAAGCCCAAAAGGAATCACTTGATATTCAAAATGTCCATATCTCGATCGGAAAGCTGTTTTAGGTACATCCTCCGGTTTAATCCGAATCTGGTGATATCCGGACCGGAGATCAATCTTTGAAAATACACAGGCACCCCTCAACTGATCTAATAAATCATCAATACGCGGTAATAGGTACCGGTTCTTAATAGTCACTTTATTCAGCTGTCGGTAGTCAGTGCACAATCTCATGCTACCATCCTTTTTCTTTACAAATATTACCGGTGCTCCCCACGGAGACACACTCGGCCTAATAAAATTCTTCGCAGACAATTCTTCAATGTGTTTCTTCAACTCAGCCAACTCAAGTGGCGACATCAGGTATGGAGCCAAGGAGATCGGCCCCACACCAGGCAATAAATCAATCGAGAATTCAATCTCTCTCTCAGGTGGGAATTCCGGTATCTCATCCGGAAATACATCCTCAAACTCATTAACAACTGGAATAGTAGAAATCTCCTCCTTTTTGTCACCCACCAATCCGCCCAACAAGACATAACCCAAATCTCCAGCCTTCAAGGCTTTCACAGTTTGACTGACAGACAAATATAAAGACGGACAAACAGACGGCCTCTCGTGAGATAGCAACAACCTCTTTCCGCAGCAATCAATCATTGCGCAGTTCCAAGACAACCAATCCATCCCCAAAATCAAATTGACAGAGGCCAGGGGTAAGATAATTAAATCAATGGTGTAACCCCTGCCTAAATAAGTGAACTTCACATCTTCACAAATCCAAGACGATTCACTAACCTCTCCTGTAGCAGTAGTAATACGCATCGGAGGAACCATCCGTGTTACCTTTAAGTCCAACGCCTTAGCCACGTAGTCCGCCACAAATGAATGTGTTGCTCCCGAATCAAATAATACAGACAAATCAACATTAGAGAGAAAAATTATACCTTTAACCAAATTCGGAGCCTTTTCAGTACGTTGCGCATTAGTAGTATAAACTCGTCCCACAGTAGGAACAACAGCAATAGGAGTAGCAGTAGTAATAGCTAGCGGCAAGGCCTGCAGATTCGCAGCCTGCCCCGACGAAGATGGACAATTTCTAGCAAAGTGGCCATTCCGACCACATTTATAACAAGCCGACGGATCAGCACCACACACACCTTTGTGGTATTTACCACACTTCCCACATTGTGGGGTAGGATATCTGTTCGCAGCACCACCACCACCAGTATTTCCACCCCTCTTGAACTGACCAGGAGGCTGCCTCACATGCAACCCCCTACCTCTATTATTATTATTGAAACCTCCTCTGTTAGTATTACCAGAAGGACCAGGTGTCCTCTTAACATCTTGCTCTTTTGTCGAATCAGATTTCGGATACCTTCCATAAACAGTCTCGACCCTTTTGCACTGGGTCACCAAATCAGCAAAGTTCCTCACCGCAGTATTAGACATCCTCTTTGCAATCTTCTCACTCAGCCCTCTTTGAAATTTAGCTGACAAGAATTCCGGAGTAGGTAGAGTACCTCCATAATTAGCAAACTTCACAAGCTCATTAAATTTTGCCACATAGGCATCCACAGTCATAACTCCCTGTACCAAATTATCAAATTCACCTTGCTTTGCCTCCCGAACATCGCGGGGAAAATATTCTTCATGAAATAATCCTTCAAACAAAGTCCAAGTAAGAACCTCACCCTGAATAACAAATGGGCGAGACACATTGTCCCACCACTCCTGGGCATCACCCTCCAGCATATAAACAGAGTACAATAACTTCTGCGGATCTTGGCATCTCATAACCTGAAAAATCTTATCCATACCCCTCAACCAAGCAGTAACCTCCTTTGGGTCCCTTGACCCCAGAAATGCGGGTGGCTTATGTTTCCTAAAAGATATGAGCCTACGCTCATCGTCAGCATTATCAAGCACCTGCCCAGCAGCCCCAGTAGATTGGGCAACAGATGATGGATCAGGAACATAGCTCGGGTCAGTAGTAGTATGATGACTAGCCTCACCAGTGTGGTGACTAGCCCCACTCTCCCCCTGTTGAGGAGTAACAGATGGCGTCGGTGTAGGAGTCACCGTAGCCGTGTGTGGAGGTGTATTATCCCTCCTAGGACGACCTCTATCCGCCCTCATCTCAGCCATAAAGGCCTGCATCATATCCTGATTAGCTTTCATCAGGTTCTCAGTCATATTTCTATTTGCAGCCGTTTCCGCCTGCAGAGCATTCAGTACTGCAGTGACCGGATCCGGTGGCAAAGGACCTGCACCACGTGCCCCACGGCGACCTCGTGCCCTACTCATGATATCTGTACATGTAACACAAAGGAATGAGTTGATCAGACCCACACTGAGGAATCACATATACATTAATCATAAATAGTTCACAGATAGCTATGACACACAAGATACAAACACACAAACAATCAGAGTTCCCTAAACAAAACTGCTCTGATACCATAAAATGTAACAGCCCGTTGTACACCGGTATTGTTAACATTGATTATGATATTAAGCGCAGTTACAATCACAGTGATTAGGTTAATTAAATTACGGGAAAATTTTTCTTTTAACATATTCCTTTTCTTTTACATCAATACATTTTCCGTAATCAATTAAAACCACACTATAATTGTAAATGCCATTTGCGGAATCATACACTTTCTAACATCATAAATCTTCCTTTTTATTCAATTCATTTAAACTCACCATCTTACTCTCTCAATTTACCAAGTTGTAGTCCTTTACGTTATCTACGCGTGGTTTCAAACCACGTATATCATTTGGAGTTCTACCCATCAAGTTAAGCCCCTTTCTTTTAGTCTAGAAAAACCTGAATTTTCAAAAATTACACTGTGGTAATCGATTACCAGTGGGTGGTAATCGATTACCACCTGTCAAAAATGAGGCAGTAGCTAATTTTTCGAATCCTCTGTTCTGGTAATCGATTACCAACTTTGGGTAATCGATTACCTCACATGGTAATCGATTACCAAAGGCCAGTAATCGATTACCAGTGCAGACAGTAGCCAATTTTTCGTCCCCTGTTGCATGGTAATCGATTACCATGCTTGGGTAATCGATTACTATGCAGCAAAATGACAGATTACAGCAGTTTTGAGCCCCAAAAAGGGTGTGTAATCCATCCCTAACCCCTTGGTACTCCACATAACACATAATCATGTCCTAATGTAGGCTCTAGGCCCTTCCATCATGCATTTTCCTTAAGTTTAAACATCATTTACATCATCCTCAAAATAATGGCCATTTACATGCAACTATGGACCATTTTTACAACATAACTCATCAAGACTTCAAGGCTATGAATGTGGCAATGGACAAGTCCCATGCTCACTCAAAATATACAGTTATCCAAGCCATGAATAATAAAACATAAACAAGACTTAGCATATGACCATGAACACTAACAAAAGCATGGAAATGACATCATGCAATATGTTCATGACCTAAGTCTCAAAATACTAATGGTATGCTATGTGCACTCCATAAACTCCTCCAAAAAGTCATGCAATCCAATGCACCGCATGCCAATCCAACGTCCACTATACGGGCTTCTTGCCCGAAGCTCCTCCCGGCTCATAGTGACCTGAAATGTGGTCCCCCAAACACGGGGTGAGATATACGGATATATCTCAGTAAACCAATGGAGCTAGAGGCTCTCTCCACTCCATGGCTCACTAAAATGTATCAATATGACATAATATGATATGCAAGTAAAACAATATCACCATCCACCTGGAGACACCCAAGAACATCCACTCATGGATTCATGTTCAAGGACTCCATCATATAACTCCCGAGACAGTCCTGGCGCCTCTCCCATGGTTGAGAAGACTCCATGGCAATACCCAACCGGAACTCCTCATGAGCCCTATCCGGCGGACGTCCCACGTTTGGATCATCCTGGCGCCGCTCCCAGAGTCGACTCCACGGCAATACCCGACTGGCATTCTCACAAGGATGAACCCAGCGGATGTCCAAACTCCACTCGTCAACTGGCCAGTGACCACACAATTTTCACACAATACAAGCAATATGCATACAAGCACACAAACACATCATGTCATAACCACATAATCCAACCACAACCTTCCTCTAGGTGTGGTGGAGCTCACTAGGGATTAAACCCAAGTTCCAAGAGTTTACCTTAACACGAGCAATACCGTTTCAAACGTATGCTCCAAATCAACTTTTCACAATTCCAACCGTGTGAGGCACCCTACAACAATCATCAAATCCAAATTACACCAAAACTCATTTTTCATCAAATTTCCTCAAATTCGCCTAAGTTAAAAACCTACATTTTTCACCAAAATTTAACATAGCATTTCTAGCTTACAAACATGATTCTAAGGCCTTTTCATCTAATAGCATTTTTCCATTTGGGCTCTCTATCATCACACATCTAAAATCAAAGGTTTGAACACCAATTCATAGATCTAAGAAATCAACCATCAAAAGACCACAAATATACTTACAATGTGTTGTATGATCACCACCAAGGCTTCACTAAACCATTTGAAGATCAAAACTCCAAGAAATCTCCAAAAACACTAATGGGTCGAATCTGAGTTGCTCAAAAACGCGGCCAAAGAGGTGGATTCAAGGCTTCTAGGTGCTACCAATGGCTTTGGAAGGTTGTTTACGATAGATTTCGACACCAAAATCAAGCGATTCGGTGGAGAAACGAAGAAATGGGAAGAAATGGTGAAAATGGTGTTTCTTGGTCTTTTGCAGGGGAAGGAGCGCGCATATGGAGAAAGGAGAAGGAAAGAAGAGGAAAAAGGAGGTGGGGCCAAGTGACTTCGGTCACGCGGGTCCCACACGCGATCTAACTTTAACTCCGATAAAATTTCCGATCACAATTCCTTAATCTAAATATTTTTCCAGTCCATGACCTATTTTTATTTCTCCAAAATATTG
The DNA here is from genome assembly GCA_032173675.1 of Gastrolobium villosum. Taxonomy (NCBI): domain Eukaryota; kingdom Viridiplantae; phylum Streptophyta; class Magnoliopsida; order Fabales; family Fabaceae; genus Gastrolobium; species Gastrolobium villosum. The sequence continues at coordinate 19,362 of JAVKPL010006317.1, forward strand.
ATAAAAATTTCACACCTATTGGTACACTCACACCTCAGTATTTTAACACTAAAAATCACTATTCATCAATTTTTTCCAAATTTGACTATTTACTCAATTTTCCGCCCTGATTCCATTTCCAGTATTATTTTTGTCATTTGAAACCTCTAACTCAATATTTAAGCCTCATAACACACGGTTGGCAAATTACCATTTTGCCCTTTTTGCCCTTTTTGGCCATAATCCTTGGATTTTCACTAATCCACCAATTTTCCTTTCTCAATATTATATTAAAATACACATTTAAATATTTGAGGTGTTATAGATACCAACTTTACATCTTTAAATGACACAAAAAAAAAATACCAAGGAGTTTGTTGATGGATTACAATCTCTTAATAATTACCTTTTTAACTCTTCACTTTACCTGATTTTTTTTTTTCCGCTTAGATTTCATTTTCCTTTATAAAGCCAAATCTTTAAGCTACGCATTCATTAACAAATATTTTTATCTAGATTGTCGTATGTTATTGCACATTCTTAATCTTCCCTTTAGCATGTTATTCTCTGCATGTTGTTTGGATCACGAATTTTACCTATTTTTTTATTTCTGAACACGAAATTATTCTTATTATAAAAAATAAAATTTAATGTATTTGAGTAAAAAAATATAAAAATAGCCGGAGTGTAAAACACAAGTCATGATTCACTAGTTTAACTAGTGTAATATAAATAAAATTATAAATATTTAATATTTTCTCAACCATTTATTTAGCTTAATAAGTTTTGAGATCAGATTAAACTTTTATAAGAACTGAAGTTGTATAAAGTATAAAAATGCTGGCATAAACAAAATTTAATTTTATTCAATTAAGGGAAGGTATTGATATTTTCTCTTTTCATAAACAGGGGTATTAGAAATAGAAATGTGATTCACAAGTTGTTATTTTGCTAATGAGAATAAATAAAATGATTATTCTCATTATGGTAGTGGTGCTGGTACCGCTGAGCAAGGTAAAAAGCGCGAAATAGAGGCATGTCAGTGGTAACAAAAAGGAAGAAGAAAAATTAAACAAGAAGTTGAAATAGAAATCTCAATCGCAACCGCATGAGAGAGAGAGAGAGAGAGAGTGTGTGTGTGGAGGTGCATCATAACATCATAATAAGCATAGCAGTTGATGATTTAATTTCAATTTGGTTAAGAGTCTAGTTCTCATTTCCTTGACGCCCAAACCAAAAGCAACGCTTTCGTTACGTCGAAATTAAATTTGTGGCGTCGGAAACCTAACTAGTTGCTTCACCGTCAGATCAGATCCGATGGAGGCAATCGACGAATTGGTTCAGCTCTCCGATTCTATGCGCCAAGCCGGCGCTGTCCTCGCCGACGACGATGTTGACGACCCCAAGCGCCCTTCAACTTTCCTCAATGTCGTTGCTCTTGGCAATGTCGTAAGTCTTTTCTTCTACATTTTTGATTTCAGCGTGAGAACTGATTGCAAATTACACACCAACTGTGTCACTCTTTTGGATCCGTACTAAAACAAACAATTCTGGTACTGGTGGATCAGGGTGCTGGAAAATCTGCTGCCTTGAATAGCTTGATTGGACATCCTGTTTTGGTATTTCTTATTTCCAATATTATCATCTTCTCTCTTTCTCTTTAATCTTTCTTTATTTACCGTTTAAATCGGTGGTTATAAACTGCAGCCAACCGGTGAAAATGGTGCTACCAGGGCTCCCATTAGCATTGAATTGAATAGAGATACCTCTTTAAACAGCAAGTCCATCATCCTCCAAATTGATAATAAATCTCAACAGGTTTCTGCAAGTATGAACTTTACCTCATTCTAACTTCATTTGCATACTCATTTTCCACCACATTTTGTTTAAAAAATATCATGTTTCTGATCGTCTTAGTTTTTTTTGTTTCCATTATCATAGGTGCCCTTCGACATTCTCTACAGGATAGACTAAGCAAAGGTTCATCTGGTAGGAGCCGTGATGAAATATATCTGAAACTACGCACCAGTACTGGTATGTCCATTGTCATATAATATATTGCTCCCTCCCTTTATTTATGAATAAATAGGCTTTGGACGGGTTTTTAGGAAAATAAAATAAACAAAATAAGCATTAGTTTATTCCCCCGGGTGGGGGGATCGAACATGTAACATAAATGTTTACATGCATGGGCATTGTTAGACTAATGCATTTTGTTCTGTTCTGAAATTCTACAGCACCTCCATTGAAATTGATTGACTTGCCTGGATTGGACCAGCGGATAATGGATGACAAAATAGTAAGTAGTTATAAGTTATCTTTTCCTAAATTTTTTTAGTTTCAACATCGAGTATGTTGTGGCCAATTACAACCTGACATTCTAAATTGATGATGATTGGTATTTTAATTAAAATTATTTCTTAGATCTATGGTTGTTTTTTAGGTGCTTTCTTTGCAGAGAAGTTTGATGTCTTCTTTTTCATCTTCTTTAGATCAGTGAATATGTTGAGCACAATGATGCAATTTTACTGGTAGTAGTTCCTGGTGCTCAGGCACCTGAAATTTCATCATCGCGGGCCCTTAGAGTGGCAAAGGAGTATGATGCAGAATGTAAGTTTTCAACTTTTTTTTTCTTCCTTCTTTCCCCCTCCCCAATGCCCCAACAACGAAATTTATAGCTGTTTTGTCGGAGATGTAAAACCAATCTTGAGCCCTCCACCCAACAAATTAAGCTTTTTGAAGAGTTGATCCTTGCCACCTCCATTTTTCTAAATTAAGTTGAGTTTCTGCACAAGGCGGGGTGAGCCTGTACCTTGTCTATACTTCTACATTTTTTAGCCCAAATGGCACTTGCATGAGGGTGTGCTTTACAGATATACGTCATTTATGAACTTGCACCTAACAACTTAAGCTTTTGAAAGGGTTGGTCCTAGACACTATTAAACCTCTCAAGTTTAGAAATTCCTTTCTCGTGTTTTACCTAATCATATCCTTATAATACTGGTTCATCAAACTTTTTTTGTGGGTTTCAATTGTAGCCACCAGAACAGTTGGTGTTATCAGTAAAATTGATCAGGCAGCTACAGACTCAAAAGCCCTTGCAGCGGTGCAGGCTCTCCTATTGAACCAGGGACCACCAAAAACCTCTGATATTCCATGGGTTGCTTTGATAGGCCAATCTGTTTCTATAGCTTCTGCTCAGTCTGGGAGTGGTGCATCTGAGAGCTCGTTGGAAACTGCTTGGCGAGCTGAAACTGAAAGTTTGAAATCTATATTGACCGGAGCCCCTCAAAGCAAGCTTGGTAGAATTGCTTTGGTTGAGTCTCTTGCCGAACAGATTCGCAATCGTATGAAGCTCAGGCTTCCAACTCTCCTCACTGGGTATTTATTTTTCTCTAGCTTATGTTTTCTTGTCGTTTGTGTAGTTCTCTGTTTTAAATATCATGTTAAGAGCTCTCCATGAAACCCTAACTTGCGAGGGTGGGATCAGAAAATCCTCATACTCAGCCTTACCCTTACATTTTTGCAAAAAGAGGTTGTCTCCTAGATTAGAACCCTTGATCTTTTGGTAACAAAAGAGTAGTTTTACCACTTCTCTAGGCTCTCTTCATTAAATATCGTATTCTATGACAAAAAATATTGTATGTTGTAAATAGCACCGCTGCTTCAGAATTTTCTTTGTCCAACCTATCGATGTTCGTTTAAATAGGCTCATTAGCATTGTTTTCTTAAATGGTTGTCTGTTTTAATGAATGAAAGAAAAAAGTGCAGAGAATTAGAGGGTTTTATTTGGTGTGTGACGTTATACATATAAGTTTGTCCTGATCCCTAGGCACCTATGATCTGTCTAATATGGATTTAAAGCTGCACTTGCGCCTTCTCTACTCATTTGTTGCAGCATGCACATTCGCCAATATAAAGCGCATTTCAATATTATTTATATGTTCTTTGTCTTGTAAAATGTTCACCCATAAGGTCTGCAATCATAGAGAAAGTAGCCTGGTTAGCATATATATATATATATATATATATATATATATATATGTATAATGTTTGCTTAAGATTACGCTTTCTTATGTTTGTTATTATTACTAGGGTTGTAGAATAGGTTGGGGTGTTTTGGGTTAAGGCCTCAACCTGATTTTTTATTACATCATCTAATAAACAAAACCTAAAGGCTCAAAACCTAATCCACTCAAACCAAACCATGAAAAGTAGAGTTGCGTTGGATTAATTGATTTATTTGGGTAGTTCTTTTCACCAACCTTCTTTATATACCATCTACAATGTTTTATATTTTTCAAGTTGTATGGAATTTAATGCCACTAAATCTATGAAAATTTTAAAGGAAAATGTCGGAAAATTGCTATGTAAAAAGTCAAGTAGCTAGGAGTGGGATTTAGGGAGAATGAGCATGGTGTGCAAGATGAGGCTGAATAATAAGAGAAAATGGAATCAACATTTCAACTTCCATAACTCGATATGTGATCTGAGATTACTTGGTTCAGCTCCTATCGATGCTTACTTCTTAGTATTTACATAATGAACTGATAACTAGTAACAAACACTAATGTAGGCTTAGTAGATATGGGTTGGGTTGGGTTGGGTTAGCTTGGCTTTTAAGTGAACCCAACCAAAAAAGAAAAGAAAAGACAACAGGCTAAGTTTTTTTTTTTTTTTTTTATTGGGGGGGGGGGGGGGGGGGGGGGTAGGGGTGTGCAAAAGAACCAAAAAACTGAACTTAACTATGAACTGAACCGAACTGCTCTTAAAATAACCAGTTTTTGAAAACCAGTTCATGAATCGTACTGGTTTTTAAAGAACCAGTTCAAGAACCGAACCAAACCATTTTATCTCTTTATTTTTCATTTTTTTTCCTTTTCAGAATAGGTTTGACCCGAACCGGTTTTGAACTGAACCGTTTTCAATCCGAACCGTACCATTTAAACTAATTTGATTCAGTTCTTCAAGAAATTCAATTCAATTTGACCCATCCACACCCTTAGGTGGGGAGGGGAGGTTAAATTTTTTGTTTTTAATAAAAAAAGTTGGTATAGTTTGAGTGGCCCTAAAACCTTTCATAATCCTTTATTTAAAATGCTGCAGTCTTCAGGGAAAGTCTCAAATTGTTCAGGAAGAGTTAGTGAAGCTTGGTGCACAAATGGTTAGTGGTTCTGAAGGTACAAGAGCTCTAGCTTTGGAGTTATGCCGTGAATTTGAGGACAAATTTCTTCAACATCTTACTGGAGGCGAGGTTAGTAGTTTTTTTTTTTCCTAACATTAAGGGTGCATAATATTTAGTATTTTTGGGGAAAACTGGATTTGTCAAAAGAGTTTGTAGATATTTCTCATGGGTCTTATTAGAGGGTTTGGGATGAGTGAATATGGAAAGGTCCTTTGGTCCTGTGCAATATGCAGTGAGTTGGTGCCTTTAGTTGTAGATGAATGTCAGAATTTTCAAGGATAATTTCTTACCGTTTCCACTCTTTGGATGTGATCTTATTAGCTTCTATGTGCTCAGCTAATGGCCATTTCACAGGGGTTTCATTCTTGGATATTCAGAGAAACTGGCTTGTTTTGTTCTATTGATGTGTGTTTTTCCCCCCACTCTAGGAAGATATCTTCTTATCCTCCTTCTGTGCTTTTCTCTCTGTCTTCTTTAAAGAATTATTTTCTTAATAAAGAAATTTATTAGTATGTTTCGCTGGAAAAGAGAATACCCAAAAGACAGCCGAGATTGTACAAATAATACTGAATTGGCGCTGCACCTTATTTTCTGTGTTATAAAAGGAAATTTATTAAGATTAGAAGAAGACATTACAAAGGGAAAGAAGGATAAGGAATCCTCCTAAGCAAAAGAACAAGAAAACAACCAAGAGAAAAGATAAATAATCAAAGGAACAAAGCTTTCCATTCCCTTAACATGTTTGTTAATGAAACCCTGTTAAAAAGGCCATGCTTTGCACCAAATGGATGCCAAACACCTAATCTTATCCCAATCAAGTGATATGCCAAAGGAACCTCCTTAAAAATACGAGAGTTTTATTCCAACCAATTACATCAAACTATGCATAGATTGCCCATTGCCACAAAAATCTAGCCTCTTTGTTTCTGCCAAAACCGTCAAAGCTGATCATCAAGAATTGGTCCGTGGACCTACGATGCACCAAACATTCACTGAAAATGCTGAATAAGGAGCTCCCTAAATAAACTGTAGCAGAATAATGTAAATATTACCAAACTGGCTGTGAAAATGATTCAAATGTTTGAACTCTTCAAATTGATCCAAGATTGGTCATCTGTTTCTTATGCTTTGGTTTTCCTTTTGTATTTCAAATAAAGAAGTCTGATACTCTGATACTAGGAATGGGATTCCACCAATGTACAGTACAGGAATAATTTTTTTTCTTTATCCAAATGTATTTTCTTCATTTCCTTGCAGGGTAATGGTTGGAAAGTTGTTGCCAGTTTTGAAGGGAATTTCCCTAACAGGATAAAGCAACTTCCTATTGACAGACACTTTGACATAAACAATGTCAAGAGGGTAAATCTTCTCCATTAAAATTAATCATATTGTTTAGGCAGAATTTTATTCTTCATATTCTCTTGAGGTGCTTGCTTCTTATATCTCTGTTTTCTTCAGTGGGTAAAGGGATAATCCAAAATAATTTGCGTATAGACCTGGCTATTTGGGGCTCTTGTAAAAAAAAAAGTCTGTCCTTTATCTCATGCTTTTCTTGGAGGTGGAGGTGGAGCCTTAGGGCTGTTTGTCAACCTTCAAAACCGGACAACTGACTAGAAGGGGGTTGCTTTTAAAATCTTGTTTTTGAAATCCTTTAATGAACCGATCGTTCATGTTTCGTGCAATATCCTGGGAATCATTTAAGGCTTCTTTGTCTTTATTGCATTCTCACAAGCCATAATGGATTTTAACCTTGCA
>JAVKPL010006318.1:0-25746 GCA_032173675.1 Gastrolobium villosum
AAAATCACAAATCAATCCTTCATGTCAAGGGTTCACATATGGATCGTGACCCTGACTACAATAAAAATGATCTAGCCGATCAACATCATGATCGCTGATCTAAAATTCAACATAAACTAAAAATAAAAGATAAAGAAATACTAGATGTAGATGAAGAACGAAGAACAACTCCAGTGCTCTTCTCCTCCAATCTCCAGATCTGTCCTTGAACCCTGTCTCTGTGTTTTTTCCTTTTTTCAGATCTGCCAAGTCTGCTGACCTAATTCAGCAAATGTCACATTTATAATATTCTCTTCTCCTTCCAAAAATGCCCTCAGAAAAGACGGAGATCTGTTCCCGCAAACCCGCGCTGGTTGGCGCCGAATTGGCGCACAAATGGCGCTAGTTAGCGCCACTTTCACTATTCATTGGCGCTAACTAGCGCCACTTTCACTATTCATTGGCGCTGGTTGGCGCCACTTTGTCAATATATATGGCGCTAGTTAGCGCCACTTTTACTATTCATTGGCGCTAACTAGCGCCAACTCCCTTGACTTTTAGGCGCTAGCTAGCGCCAGTGCACTGTCTTGCGGCGCTAGCTTGCGCCATTTCCTTTGTAAATTGGCGCTCTCTTGCGCCAACCTTCTGTGTTATTGCGCTGAGAAGCGCCACTTTCTTTCGTAAATGGGCGCTAGGTTGCGCCAACCTTCTGTGATATTGCGCTGACCAGCGCCAGTTTCTTCATGAGTGGGCGCTAGGTTGCGCCAAGGTTCTGTCTTGCTGCGCTGAGGAGCGCCACTTTGTTGCTACCTCGCGCCACTTTGATGTCCTCGCTCCAAAGTTCGTAATCTGGTGCGGTTTTGTGCCATTTTGGTGCTGACCCGCGCCATGCTTAGAACTCATAGTGTGCTATAACCGTGGAAAATTGCATTAACAGGTTTTTTTGTAATTCTTCATTTATTTTCCCTGTAAAAATACAATTAAAAGGTGAATATTAGTGACATTCAAAGAATCAATATAATTAGCCAATATGTATTTAATTTGCTCTCTTATGACTCAATTCTTGTCAATTTTATCACAGAAAAATCACACTTGCCAGAGGCACATCAGTGAGCTTGGGGTGGAAGATCCTTGAGGACCCCTTGTCTTACTGAGATTTCTTGTTTAGAGATCTCACCCCACGTTTGGGGACGCTTATTTCAGGTTCAGGTGGCAGGAGGCCAGAGCTGAGTTAGACTTACCTGTGTTTTGCTGACATGATAGATGCTAGCTTGCTGACAAACCTAGGGTCATCTAAAGGTTAGGATTATATATAACAAGTTCCATTTTAAACTAACCTATAATACCCTAAGGATCAAGAATTAGGATCATGATTCATATAAAAACTAACCTATGGATTTGGATTAAACATAACAAATTTATATTCATCAAGAGAAGCGTGATTTGTGAGGAAAAATGTAATGTAGTTGACAGCTAAGAGTAAAAATAGTTGCAATAGAATTTGAAAGGGTTGAGAGAAAACAAGTAAAAGGAGAAGAAAAGAGATAGATGCATGGAATTGGAGATAATATGGAAATGATTTGATTTTGTTAGATTAAACTCCTATTTATAGCTGAGGTTTTGTAATGGAAAAATGCTATTAGTTGCAGGTTGTAACACCCCGTATGCATCCGGTTTGTTAACATGTCATCATATTAAGCCACGTTTAATTTAAAAATGTGAAATATCTTTTTCTTTTCCAATTATGACGTCATTATATTTAGCCAAGTTGATTACTTAATCATTTTCATAAAAACATCGCCTGTATGTAATTGCAAGAGACAACTAACTGAAATACCTCATAAAATAAATAACAGTGAGCATAAAATCCGGACATATTCCTGATACATTATTATAACCCGAAAACTAAGACAAAGCATAGTCAATCAATGTGGCATGGACAATCCTCATGCTCACCAAATAAGGCAACAAAGCCCAACAGTCTCAACATCAATAACATAATCATAAAGCTAACAGTAAAATAACAACAGGCATAATCCAGCATCCAACATAATCAGCACAACAACATAAAAATCAGCAGAGCTCCGGCCTCCTGCCGCTAGAGGTCTCAACCCCCGCATTACCTGAACCTGAAATGGTGCCCCAAACGTGGGGTGAGATCTCTAAACAGGAATCTCAGTAAGATAAGGGGTCCTCAAGGATCTTCCACCCCAAGCTCACTTACATATGCAATATAAGTTTCAAAAGCAATTTAACAATAGCAGTTCCAAAAACTATGCAATGCAACAGATATTCATGCCATGTGTGTTATCACTATTCTACTGGCCAGAGAATACGTCTATTACCTACAGTTAATACAAGAAACATCACTTTCACCTCACCCACAGCCTCATCATCTTGTATGCATCACATACTCAGGCTTACCGTATAGGTGGAACACCACATGCATATCATAAAGGCACTCGCATATAACAACTCAACAGCATTTCATAAAGCAATACATGAAAACAACATCATGCATATAAACCATCCCCCATGGGACATGGTGGAACCAACAATGGCAAAACCGAGGACATGAAAGCTTACCTTGCAAGCTAACTACCCAAGCCAAGAGTCCACACAAGCTCAAAGTCCACAACACAGCTCAATCACAATCTGTTTATACAGTAATTCATCATCAGTAACCGTTACTCAAGGTTACATTAAGTGACTAAGGCTTTCCATCTCATTTTATGCATTTTCTGCAGGAGGTATTCGAATACTCCTCGATTAGTATTCGAATACTCCAATTCACGAGAAAGTATTCGATTACTTTCCCATAAGTATTCGAATAACACACAGTATCCAAATACTTTACCCCTCAGTATCCGAATACCAGCATTCACTGTATTCGAATACTCTTCAGTATTCGAATACTTCTTCAAAGGTATCCGAATACTTTTCGTTTAGCGTACTGCAGGCTTCTCCCAAAGCACCCAATCATAAACAGTCTTTACCATTTTTAACACTGTCATTGAAACTCTTTACCAAGTACTCTAAGATTTTAAAATGTTAAACTAGACATCTCAAGCTTTCCAACGACATATTTTATGTCTCGATCGGAGTTGTATAACTCCGGTTATGATTTTTGCAAAGTTCCTACAACAAACTGAATTTTTAGCAATAGGGTCGCGACTTCAAACATAAACTGAGAGAAACCCACTTATCTGAAAATTTATAGGGTTGTATCCCTGTGTTAGCTTCACATAAGTCCAAACTTCACTCACTTTAGAGCTCTTTAGCTCGAGATATCACAATTTTACTAAACTAGGTCGTTGCTGTTTCGCAAAGTATTCGATTACTGCATTTTTCCAGGAAGTATTTGAATACTGCCCCAAAAGTATTCGAATACTTCTTCGACAAAATGCAGAAAACCGAGTTTTAAAGGTATAATTGACCATGGTTGAATTTAAATTCTGTCAAAATCTTTATAGAATTTAAATTCCGTCGAAACTGTCAACGAGAATATTTCGTCAAACTTTTCAAGGAAAAATATTTTCGTCAAAAATTTCGACGAAACACATTTCCATCGAAAGTTTTCGACAGAAACAATTTTGTCAAAAATTTTGTCGGAAATCATTTCGGACAAATTTTTTTACGGAAAAAATTTTCATCAGACTTTCAATAGAACACATATCCAGCGAAAATTTTCGACGAAAAATATTTCCGTAAAAATTTGTGACGAAAAACAGTTATGTAAGTAAAAATTATTTAAGGAATCTAAATTCCTTCAAAACATTTCCCTCCAAATATTGACAAAAAACCATATTCGTCAAAATTTTCGATGAAATTTTTTTTTGTAAATAATTTTAGCGAAAATAAAATTCATCAAAATTCTTTACATAATCTAAATTTCATCAAAAGTTTTCGACGAAAATATTTTCAACATGTTTTTTGACGAAAATATTTTCGTCAAAATTTTCGATGAAACATATTTCTATCCAAAATTTTCGACGGAAAATATTCCCGTTAAAACTTTTGATAAAAACATTTCTACCAAAATTTTCAACGAACACATTTTCGTCAAAAATTTTCGACGAAAAATATTTTTTTTTAAAATTTCGACGAAAAAAATATTTCATCAAAATTCTTTACGAAATCTAAATTCTGTTGAAAGTTTCGACAAAAATATTTCCCTCAAAATTTTTTATAAAAAAATTTTCGATGAAGATTTTTGGACAAAAAATATTTTGTAACCAAAAACTGTTGATGGGATTTTTTTTCTTTGAGAAATCATTTTCGTCAAAAAATTTGACAGAAATTTTGTTTTTGTAAATATTTCCTCTGATAAAAATTTTGTCGCATTTCAACGAAAAGTATTCCGACGGAAAAGTAATTTTTTGACGAAATTGCCATTTTCAATGTAGAATTTTCTCTCTCTCGAAAATATGGTCTTTTTTAGTGATGTGAAAGATACATAAATAATTTTGTTTATAAATTTTAAATTTAATTTAATTTGTCGTTCTCAGGGAACGGTATGAATTATTTTTCTTTTTATCTATCTGAATTAAAAATTCTGTAATTGGAATTTAATTGGTTTTTGTAAAAAGAGAATTTTGTATTCTTATTCAATTATCAAAACTAATGTAAAAAGTAAGAATTGATTTAGCAATGTAAAAGGGGTTCTGGGTATATTTAAAATCATGGATGACACAAAAGTATTTGCATTTCTGCAAATTTCGTTCAATGCTACAGCGAGTTTATCTCAATTTCCGAAGTACTACAACAGGTTTAATTGAAACTTCCCAGAATCAACATTAAGGTTCAAGAAGATCTTTTTCCAAAGGTTCTTAAATCTTTCTAGAAAATTTATCAGAAATCACCCTTGATTATCCCTAATCCAGAATGGTTCAATTGACTCTTAACAAAAATGCATTTCCCAAATTATTTTTGTTGAAAAACTCAAGTTTCACTCCCATGAATTTCTTGAGTTGAAAAGTTAAAAGAATCAATCGAATGAGATAATACAAACAGTAACGAAGAACATCAAGAAATATTCATCCAATCATTTTCACACACCCAGAAAAGAAAAGAAATTAGAAACCCATTGTCAGAAATATTGCAAATCCGAAAAGTAAAGAAACATGCATTACCAAATTTCGTTCAGTAATGAACCGGTCCTTCAAGCATCAAAGTTCCTAAACTAGATCTAAGGAGGAAAACTTGCAGAAGTGTGAAACAATAGCTCGCATGCAGATCCGTGATTCCTTTCCTTGAAGATGCGTTGTCAGTGCATTCCGAGATCAAGAATTTGGAAGAAAATGCTTGCTACCAAGAAGTCACAAAACTCAGAATCTTTTAAAACAAAAAAAACGAAGACTCAGACTAAGAACTCTCAATTTCTAATAATCTGATAACTGTTCTGTCTACTTGCTAATATATTTGCTACTGACTAAAAAAACTAAAGAGATATATCCAAAGTGCTATGTGTGCCGTCTATCCACGCTTAATCCAATGGTTCAGATTTGTTCTCACTTCCAAAGAGTTGATCCACATGCCTCTTTCACTGCAAATAAGTGGTAAAAAAAATATTAGTAAAATTATTGAATTCCAATTTTTACCACTTTACCATCATGGGTTGTTTTCTTAGACATTGACCCACTTTTCACCTGCAATTTGATTCATATCAGCCCAATTAGCATGAAAATAAGCTATTAATTTAAGCATAATTAAAAGCTAACAAAATACCCCAAACTTAAGCAATTGCTTGCCCTCAAGCAATCAAACAATCTTCACTCAAGACTCAGTTTGTTAGCTCAAAATTCAGAGTCACTTAGCAACACATAATTAAACTTAATAACTTAGTTAAATTTATCAACCATCCATGCAAAACATCATACTTCTTAAAGCATTGACCAGGCTTAATGTTAACCAATTCCTTCATCAAATTAATCATCCAACTCCAGTCAATCAGTAATTATAGAAGCATTCAATCAAAAACTCATGCACATTCAATCAGTTGCAACCCTTAATTTCAACTGATTCAATTGACATTCCATTGAATTCCTTTCCAGATATATTCAATTAATCACACTCTTTCATTTTTTATAAGGAAGGTTCACTCATTGTCATCATGCATGAATGCTTCCAATCTACACAACCATTTAGAAACTTGAAGTCCAATATGCTACCTCCATCAAAGGGTCTTTAAGGCTTATAATGAGGCAGGGCTAGGATTTTTGTTTTTCTAGTCACTTGGCTAATTAAGCTAACCCTTTAGTGTCTAACTAATCCTCATTAGCTTTTTCTGATTTTTGCCTAAACAAGACAAAGGGAAATTACTGACTCTTTTCTCCCTTTTTTATTGATCACTTCCACAAATTTTTACTTTTGCCTTTTTTTCCTTTTTTTTTAAATAGCAAGCTCAGAGATCTCTTTTTTTTTTCTACAGAGAACTCTTTTTATAACATCACTTGTTCCCCTTTTTCTTCGATTTTTTTTTTACCTCCTGATCCTCTTTTCTTTCCCTTTCTTTTTTACAACCAATTTCCCTTTGCCTTATTTAGCTTATTGTATTTCTGAGCTAATGAGAATTAGCTAAATACTAAGATAGCTATATAGGATGGACAAGGGATATAGCTCATAACATCAGGGTACATGATCAGAAAAGAAAGGTTTTAGGCTCAAATATAGGGACCAAGGGATATAATTAAAGGGTAAGGCTTTTGGCTCTAGGCTATACATTCAGAAAGAATGCCCCAATCACACAGAAATAGCATATTAGTCATCCAAACAAAGTGTAGTATTCAAAGCACCAATACACAATGACCACTCACAAAGGAATAGAGTGTTTAGGTTCAAATACCTCACATGGGTTGTTAATCCAGTGGTTTATCAGTGAATCAGCAAATCAGGGATTACAAAAAAAATTATGGCATGCCAATTGATTTTAAGCTTATGTAAACACTGATCAACTAAGTTAGATCCTTAATTGACTAGAAATTAAATTAATTAAACCTGGCTATACTTAAGCAATGATAATGTTAAGCACATCAGGCTATAAATTTATGCTCCAATCAGCAAATACAAGAAAAATTATTGGTAACAGCATAAATCACAAAATCACCCCAAACTTAAAATCAAGCTGGGTCCTCACAGCAAAACATAAATATATAAAAACAATAAATTGAAAAAAATAAAAAAATAATAATATAATATTGAATAAATTAAGAACCTGGGTACCAACAAGAGATTTTAGCTCTCAGAGAAAGTATCATCCAAATCAATCGGCTCAATGTAATATCAGGGATCACAGCTCTGGACTTAAATCTGAGCTCTATCTTTCTTATTTTGGTGTGGTGCCATGAGTTAGCTACAACAAAGACTAATAGGCAAATAACTTAAATAAGGAGCTGTTAGCTAAGAAAAGTATTTATAATGTTCAAAAACAAAATAAATAAATAAATGCAGTTGAATCAATCAGATTTTCAAAGCATATATCAGCAAGCTTGTTTTCAGAATGAAATTTTTTGATAATTGTTAATCAAGTTAGCTTAAATAATTAAAGATGATAATAACTAAAGAGAATAAGAACCGAATATCCAAAAAAAAATAAAAAAATAAGAACCTTCAAAGAAAAGAATCCAGCTCAAAACCCAAACCATATGCAGCTAAATCGAAAGCAAGCAAGGCAGTGAAGAGCTACTAAAAAAATGGATATTCTCGGCTGAACTTGAAGAAAGAGAGATATGGGTGGTGATGAGGGTTTGGTAAAGTAGAGAGAAAAAAAAGTGGTGATTGTGGAGAGAGAAGAAAAGAAGTGTCACTTTACTTGGGTGCAATTGAAATGAGATTAGAGCAGAGAGTGGTCACATTAAACGGTGTTTTCCCTACTAGTAGTGTACTAGAGAGCAGCTTAAAAGCATTTATTGGGTGCAGACCACTGTCCGAAACAACTATGTAAGAGTTGTTACTCCACTCTGAATTACCATGTTTGTATTTGTGTCAATTAGGTGACGGTGAAGTGGCAAAATGGATTGAAACAAAGAGCAAATAGAGGATTAAAAGGATGAATCTGAGCGTTGTCAGGAAAAAAAAATAATAATAATAATTAGATAGGTCAAAGTATAAAATGGGCTAGAAACAACCGGGCCTATAACTAAAAATAATAAACAAACATATAACTCATTTAGCCTTATGCAAATTTGATTTTTAATTAATTTTTATTGGGCCCAATCTAATTTGAAAAAACCAACGACACAATCTCCTAACCTTATTTCCTTGGGTTAAATTTTTTTTTTATAACACTTCGTCCATTTTAAATTTCTACCCAATTCAATATATCTCTAAATTTACAACATTGGGTCATAGAATTAAAATGGACCACACAATGTTTGATGAGAGCCATGAAAAACTTGGAACCTAGACATTCCCCTCTCTTTTTATAATCCTTTTGCAAAAGTAAACACTCAGTGCACACATCTTTTTTATCAAGGTATGTGCAACTTAATGGGTCAAGAAATTGAATTGTGCTTAGCATAAGTAGCTGACACTTACCCCAAACTTAGTGATTTGCACACTCATAATGTTCACTCAGCACAGCAGAGCCATTTTAACTCTCAATCAACTCTTTCTTTTTATTTCACATAACAAATTTTTCATTGGTTATAAGAAGACAGCATTAACACATGGACAGTAAAAAAAAATAAGACTCCTACGTAGCATCTAAGAATTCAAGCTTACTACAACAAGTTGAAAAATACTCAGAAACATATCAGCAATTACACACACTAAACTAACCTAAGCTACAATAGCTACAACCACATATACTAACTAACTAATCAATTAAACTCCTTTTTTATTTCACCCAGCATCTAATAAAGAAATGAAAGTCTTCTCTTTATCTACATAGTTGCTCCAGTGATGTTTTAACCATCGAGTCTTGTTTGGAAATAACTTGATTCTTATCTTGAAAATTAGAACAATCTGCCCTGTATTCAACCAATTAATTATTTTCTTTTGAATTATTTCCTTCATGGTTAGATTGAGCTTTCTTTGTTGATATAAGGAGCTGGAGCTCAGATTTTTCTCAAGCAATCTTAATGGTTCAAATTGCTTGTCTCCAAAGAATTTGGATGGTTGGGACGCTAAGGCTGATACAAGCTCACTTTTTCTTTTCTTTTCCTCCACATGCTCGAGGCTACCCATTTCTAAATTGCTAATATCACTATTTAAAAGCATATGGTCAGTAACCAAATGATCACACACAGAAATAGAAGAATAGTCATCAACATTTTCATCAATGAAATTTATTGTTTTTAAAACATTAAAAATCATGTTTTCCTCATCAATTGCCATGGTTAATTCTCCTGTTTTAAAATCAATTATAGCATACTCTTTAACTAAGAATGGCCTATCCAATACAATAGGCACATCCTTGTCAGCTTCAAAATCAACTATTATGAAATTTGTTGGAAAAACAAACTTATAAACTTTCACTAATTTGTTCTCTATTTTTCCATCATGGTATGCAAGTGACCTATCTGCTAATGCACATGGAATGTTAAAAGAACCTGGATTTTCCAGCTTGGGTGGAAAATTATTGGAGAGACAGTGCTCCTGTTGTTGCTCTTGGAGTCTTTGAGGAATAGGGATCTGTCTTGCCTTTGATATAGGTTGATGAGCCTCAATGTTTTGCATTAGCTTGTCTGATTCATTTGATTTCAATGCTGCCCTTAATGGTTCAGCAGTAGTTTCCTCATCATCATCTTTGTCTTGAGGTGAGGATTGAGTGGTTGATGGTTGGGCTATAATAGTGTTATCTACTTGCTGCCCATTCCTCAAATGGAGGGTCTTATTAGCTTCCATTCCTTCCTCTCTTGGCATCTGAGTGTCATTTGGCAGTGCCTCCAAAGGTCTGCTACTAAGGGCAGAAACAAGCTGCCCCATTTGTGTCTCAAGGTTCTTCAAGATAGCTCCATGACTTTGAAGCATAGCTTCATGATTTTGTAGCATCTGATTCATCCACTGGTCATTTGGAGGTTGAGCTTCCAATGCCATTATGATTCCCCTGTAGAGTGTTTAACAACCAAATTTTTTTTTTTTTTTAGATTTGGCAGAATGCTAAGTGTATCAATCTGTTTTCACAGTCAAGAATTATTGATCTGCAAAATCTACAAAGAAAATGTAAGTTCAAGAAAAATTAAAAATGAAAATGAAAGAAAACCAATTCAAGAACTAAAATACAGAATTTTCAAAAAGAAACTAAATCAAACACCGTTCCCCGGCAACGGCGCCATTTGTTGAGTAATATTTTTCCGAAGAAAAGAGTTATCGTTCTCAGGGAACGGTATGAATTATTTTTCTTTTTATCTATCTGAATTAAAAATTCTGTAATTGGAATTTAATTGGTTTTTGTAAAAAGAGAATTTTGTATTCTTATTCAATTATCAAAACTAATGTAAAAAGTAAGAATTGATTTAGCAATGTAAAAGGGGTTCTGGGTATATTTAAAATCATGGATGACACAAAAGTATTTGCATTTCTGCAAATTTCGTTCAATGCTACAGTGAGTTTATCTCAATTTCCGAAGTACTACAACAGGTTTAATTGAAACTTCCCAGAATCAACATTAAGGTTCAAGAAGATCTTTTTCCAAAGGTTCTTAAATCTTTCTAGAAAATTTATCAGAAATCACCCTTGATTATCCCTAATCCAGAAGGGTTCAATTGACTCTTAACAAAAATGCATTTCCCAAATTATTTTTGTTGAAAAACTCAAGTTTCACTCCCATGAATTTCTTGAGTTGAAAAGTTAAAAGAATCAATCGAATGAGATAATACAAACAGTAACGAAGATCATCAAGAAATATTCATCCAATCATTTTCACACACCCAGAAAAGAAAAGAAATTAGAAACCCATTGTCAGAAATATTGCAAATCCGAAAAGTAAAGAAACATGCATTACCAAATTTCGTTCAGTAATGAACCGGTCCTTCAAGCATCAAAGTTCCTAAACTAGATCTAAGGAGGAAAACTTGCAGAAGTGTGAAACAATAGCTCGCATGCAGATCCGTGATTCCTTTCCTTGAAGATGCGTTGTCAGTGCATTCCGAGATCAAGAATTTGGAAGAAAATGCTTGCTACCAAGAAGTCACAAAACTCAGAATCTTTTAAAACAAAAAAAACGAAGACTCAGACTAAGAACTCTCAATTTCTAATAATCTGATAACTGTTCTGTCTACTTGCTAATATATTTGCTGCTGACTAAAAAAACTAAAGAGATATATCCAAAGTGCTATGTGTGCCGTCTATCCACGCTTAATCCAATGGTTCAGATTTGTTCTCACTTCCAAAGAGTTGATCCACATGCCTCTTTCACTGCAAATAAGTGGTAAAAAATATGAGTAAAATTATTGAATTCCAATTTTTACCACTTTACCATCATGGGTTGTTTTCTTAGACATTGACCCACTTTTCACCTGCAATTTGATTCATATCAGCCCAATTAGCATGAAAATAAGCTATTAATTTAAGCATAATTAAAAGCTAACAATAATATGTTGTATTGTTTGAAATATATTAACTGTTGTAGTTAGATTGTTAAGATTAGTCTGTGATAAGGCACGGATGCATATTTAACTTACCTAAATTGAACTCGAGTACCTACTTGGGACTGCTGTCATAAATAACTTACAGTGAGCCTGATCACCTTATTTCATGATATTGTGAGTGCAGAATCATGGCAGGTAACCGCAGTTCAACTCGGGGAAGGCCTAGCAATGCAGAAGAGGACCTTATCACTACCATTGGGGGACTGGCAACATTTTTCCAGAATATGAGCCAAGAGTGGCGAGAACATAGGCAACAGAACCAGAACCAACCCGCACCGCATGACAATGCAGAAGAAATCGCTCGACGGAGGTTGAAAGACTTCCGCAACTTTCAACCAACTACCTTTGAAGGTGAAGAAAACCCTGAGGCTGCAGCAAGGTGGCTACAGATGATCGAGCACATATTCGAACGTATGGCATGCCAAGAGACCCAGTAGACCGATTATGCATCGTACCAGCTGATGGGAGAAGCTCTAACCTGGTGGACCGGTGCGAGGGCTCTGCTGAGAGCTCAGGATGTTGAACTGACGTGGGCCGTGTTCATACGAGTTTTTCTAAACAAGTATTTTTCGAAAGCTGTGAGAAGAATGAAGCACACTGAGCTGCTGTCACTCAGGCAGGACAACATGGCGATCAATGAGTACATTGCAAAATTTGGGCAACTGATGGAATATGCCAACTTTGACAGGAATATTTATGATGAGGAATGGAAGGTTAAGAAATTCGAAAGCGGATTACATCCAGAGATCCGTAAGCTCATATTGACGACTGCAAACCGAACACTTCCGGAGCTAATCAATCAGAGTCGGCAGGCAGAAGGAATCATCAATGAGGCCAAGAATATGAATAAGCAACCAACACAATTCCAAGGAGGAAACAAAGTAGGCCGGCTTTTCAGGAAGGCCACTGGAATGGGTCGAGGCAAGGGTTCTCAGTTACAGGCGCGAGCTGGAAATTTCAAGAGAAACAATGCTCCTGGTCAATCGTCAACTGGACGTCAGGGTGCAAATGCTTGTGTTACTTGTGGTAAGAACCACGCTAGAGTCTGCTGACGGGGAACCAATGCATGTTTCAGGTGTGGCCAGCCAGGACATTTTGCTTACGAATGCCTCAGAACGCTAATCAGCCGCCTACGCAAGCACGAGTGTTCACACTGGATGCAAATGAAGCTCAAAAATACCCCAACCTGATCAAAGGTAATGTCACTTTAAATGGTCACCCAATTTCTATTATTTTTGATTCTGGAGCATCTGGCTCTTTTATGGCAAAGCACACTGCTATGAGAATAGGCATCACCCCAACCCCGTTACCTTATGAGTTACACATCAGTACCCCTACTGGAGGATCATGCACAGCCTCAGAAATCTGCAGAGGTGTTATTTTGCAATTTGAAGGAAACACTTATACAGTAAACTTGGTGGTCCTACCGGTATTCAATTTTGATGTGATTATCGGTATGGACTGGTTGACGGAAAATGGGATAACGTTGGACTGTCGAGCGGGGAAAGTCATTGTTCCTGCGAAAGATGGTAATTTTCAACCCTTTTTCTCTTATTTCTTTATTACAAGTTAGAAAGGAGCTCCTCAGGGGAGCAGCAGGGTATCTTTTGTTGATCGAGGCTGAGACTACAGTTGACAATCAAATTCAGAATGTACTTGTAGTTAGTGAATTCGAGGAGGTATTCCCTGATGAAATACCTCGATTGCCTCCTCATAGGGAAATAGAATTTTCCATCGAACTTGTTCCCGGAGTTGGACCAATTTCCATTGCTCCGTATCGTTTGGCACCTTTGGAACTTCGAGAATTGAAGAAGCAGATAGAAGAACTGTTGGCAAAGGAATTCATTAGACCTAGTACCTCTCCATAGGGTGCTCCAGCCATTTTGATTAAGAAGAAGGATGGTAGTCTATGTCTATGTGTGGATTATCGTCAATTGAACAAAGTTACAGTGAAGAATAAGTATCCGCTACCAAGGATCGATGATTTGATGGACCAGCTGAGAGGAGCCAGAGTCTTTTCCAAAATAGATTTACGATCGGGATACCATCAAATCCTGGTCAAACCAGAGGATATTCCGAAAATAGCTTTTAGAACTCGTTACTGGCACTACGAATATCAGGTGATTCCGTTCGGACTCACGAATGCTCCGGCGGTATTCATGGATTACATGAACCGCATCTTCCGCCCATTTCTTGATCATTTTGTTATTGTGTTTATCGATGACATCCTGATTTACTCTGCCAATGAAGAACTGCACGCGGAAGATTTGAGGATTGTTATGCAAATCTTGAAGGAGAAGCAGTCGTACGCAAAGTGGTAAAAATGTGAGTTTTGGCTTAAAGAAGTCCAGTTTCTAGGTCATATGATTTCAACAGAAGGTATTGCTGTGAATCCCAGCAAGGTTGAAGCTGTCATGAATTGGGAACTACCCAAGACTGTCACTGAAGTACGGAGTTTCTTAGGACTTGCTGGCTATTATCGAAGGTTTATTAAGAATTTCTCTCAGTTAGTACAACCTCTTACCCGTCTCACTCGGAAGGATAAGCCTTTTGAGTGGACTGATGCTTGTGAAGAATGTTTCATGGAATTGAAGAGTAGGTTGGCGAGTTCTCCAGTACTCCGGATACTACTCGAAAGTTTGAAGTATACTGTGATGCGTCGTTGAAAGGACTTGGATGCGTTTTGATGCAGGATCATATGGCGGTAGCTTATTCTTCTCGACAATTAAAGTCTCATGAAGAAAATTATCCTACGCATGATTTGGAGTTAGCAACTATAGTGTTCGCACTTAAAATCTGGAGACACTACTTGTATGGTTCGCAGTTTGATGTGTTCAGCGATCACAAGAGTCTGAAGTACTTGTTCGACCAAAAGGAAATAAATATGAGGAAACGACGGTGGATGGAATTCCTGAAAGACTATGAGTTTGAACTTAAATACCACTCAGGCAAGGCAAATGTGGTAGCTGACGCCCTGAGTCAGAAGACTCTGCACACTGCAACTCTGATGATGGAAGAACTGAAATTATTTGAGTCCTTTCGAGATTTGGATTTGTTTGTAGTCAAAAGAAGAAGTAGCATAAGGTTGGGTAGTATAAAAATAGAGAATGAGTTACTCAGTAAAATTAAGGAGGCTCAAAGAGATGAGGAGCTAGTCCATAGTTTGGTTGGCATCCAAGATGTAGTATTGAGATTCCAAGGTTGGTTAGTTGTGCCGAATGAAGAATTGAAGCAAGAAGTATTGCAGGAGGCTCATAAGGGTAATTATGTCGTTCATCCTGGATCCACAAGAAATGTACCATGATTTGAAGACTTCATTTTGGTGACCGGGTATGAAACGTGATATTGCTGAGTATATATCTCGATGTCTAACTTGTCATAAGGTGAAGTACGAACATCAGAAACCTTCGGGAGTTCTTCAACCTTTGGAGATTCCCGAGTGGAAATTGGACAGTATTGTAATGGATTTTGTAGTTGGACTTCCTCGGACGCGAGAAGGATATGATGCTATTTGGGAGATTGTTGACCAATTGACGAAGTCAGCCCATCTCTTGTGTGTTCGAACCACGTATAATACAGAGAGGCTTGCCAGAATTTATCTTCGGGAGATTGTGAGGCTACATGGAGTCCATACCAGTATTGTCAGTGATTGTGATCCCAAGTTTACCTCTAAGTTTTGGGAGTCTTTTCAGCAAGCTTTAGGGACCCACTTGAGGTTGAGCACTGTTTACCACCCACAAACCGATGGACAAACAGAACGCACTATTCAAGCTTTAGAGGACATGTTGCGAGCATGCGTTTTGGAGTTAGGAGGCAATTGGGACAATTATCTTCCTTTGATTGAATTTGCTTACAACAACAGTTACCATTCCAGTATCCAAATGGCACCATATGAAGCTTTGTATAGGAGAAAATTTAGATCCCCTTTATGTTGGACTGAAGTGGGCGAGCGAAGTATTTTAGGACCTGATCTAATTCAAGAAACATCTGAACAGGTAAAGAAGATTAGAGAAAATATGCAGCGAGCTCAAGCCAGACAGAAAAGTTATTACGACAAACGTCATAAGCCCTTATCTTTTGAAGTAGGAGATCATGTATTTTTGAGAATCACACCTACCTCGGGACTCGGCAGGAGAATGGGAGTAAAGAAATTAAGTCTGCGATACTTAGGACCATGCCTTATTTTGGACCGGATTTGAGAGTCAGCATACCGATTGGCGTTACCACCTAATCTGTCAGGGATTCATAATGTATTTCATGTATCGCAGCTGAGGAGATATCTCTCTGATCCATCTCACGTATTACAGCCTGAAGAAGTGGAATTAAGGGAAAATCTGACGTATCAAGTTCAACCGTTCCAGATCCTTGAAAGATCTGTCAAACGACTGTGTTCCAAAGAAATCCCTTTGGTGAAAGTGTTGTGGAACAACAAATCGGCAGCTGAAGCCACTTGGGAGCGCGAGGACGACATTCAGAATCGCTATCCAGAACTGTTTAGCTCTTAAGTAAGTCTATTTTGTGGACAAAATTCCTTTTTGGTGGGGAGAGCGTAACATCCCTTGTAAAAATTTAGGAAAATACATAAAATACTATAAGGCATAAGTATGCATGTGTGAAAATTAGAGTTTCATGTAATAATTGATTGGAATTCGAATTGTATGGTTACTAGTGTAGAATTAATATTGAGTTAGGAAAATTATTAGAATTATAATGATAGGTGAGAAACTGTTTTAGGCATGTAGGAATAATTATGTAGTAACATATAAAAAGAATTAAAGATAGTTGTAGGGCTTGAGGACTTATAGTTTTTGGGCTAGTACCCAAGTTAATATCACTTATGGGCTTGTACATGTTTTAATCCCAAATGCTTGTTGGGCTGAAGCCTTAAGGCCTTATGTAGCACTCTTGAATCAGCCCAAACCCATTAGTAACTTGCCCTAACCTCATCTTAAGTGATTCCACAAGTCAGCCCCTTATTGGTTAGAAACCTCCACATGGCATGGCTTATCTTGTCTTCTCTCATTTGTGCACACATGGCTCCCTAGAAATCTGCACTTGGACTGCATCTAATCATGTGAAGTCAGCCTTACTTTCCTTTTCCTTGTCCTTTACGTATGGCAAATGTAAGAAGGCAAGTTAGATGCTTGCTGCACTTTCCTAACTTAGGTAACTTTTAGACATGCAACCAATAAAGATCTTGTAGGCAGATTGCATGTTCATTGTGTGGGCAGAAAATTCTACACCATTTTGACCCTCACTTGTGCGCTCCAAGTGTGAGGATTTGGCCAAGTTTCTGCCCTTGTGGAATGGCTTTAAATCAGCCATAAGCCCTCACTCCTTCCACCCTTGTGCGCTGAAATTAGGCTGAGTTTAGGCTTTTTGAGACATAAAAAAAATCTGCACCTATTTTCTTCCTCTTTCCACTTGAAAACAGTGAGTGTGTAGGGAGTAAAACCTTCAGAAATATTACACACCATCCCCTCGTTTTCCTTCCTGCAAACGTGACCTTAAGCATCAAGCATAGTGCAAGCATTCCTCTTATTTTCCTCACTGTCCAGCCGAGCTTCCATCAAGGGTATAGTGTACCTTCCTCCTTCATTGTTTTCTCCTACCTTGAATGTTTGATGGAGACATCATCTTGCTTGTAGGTTCTGCCCAAGTTGTCCTTCCACCCACCATTTGTGCGCATAAGTCATCTTCTAGGGAGGGTGAAATTGTTGCTTAGTGGAGCTTAGAAAGTGTGGTGTTTGTTTCTTGGTTAACTAGTGTGCACTACAAGAGGTAAGCATAGATTTTAGATCTTCTCCCCTCCTTTGTTAATCGTGTATATGTTTAGAAATGGCCTTAAAATTTAGTTGTGAACTCTCTTAAAATTCTGCCTTGTCATGTTTTAGGCCTTAGGAAGAGCATAATAAAAATAATGGTGGGGCTGTTAGATAATAACTTAGTATGCCTTTTAAAATTGTATGAAACATTATATTAGGAATAGCATGCTTAGACCCTTGTAGCACACCTTGTGTGAAGTAGTATGGTTGTGGAATAAAGTTTCCTTGATATGTTTGTCTTGATAAAAAACGACTCTGACTTGGTAAGTTTAATGTAAGCTAGTCCTATTTTAAAGAAGCTTAACTCAATTAGATAGGCTGCTGTATGCTGTCACTGTTTCTATTAAAAAATGCCATTGTTGCTGTTTAAAAAATGTTACTGTTTGCTGCTGAAAAATGCTACTGTCTCTGTTTAAAAAATGTTACTATTTGCTGCTGAAAAATGCTACTGTCTCTGTTTAAAAAATGTTATTGTTTGCTGCTTAAAAATGCTACTATCTCTATTTAAAAAACTGTTACTGTTTGCTGCTGAAAAATGCTACTGTCTCTGTTTAAAAAATGTTACTATTTGCTGCTGAAAAATGCTACTATTTCTGCTGCTAAAAACGTTACTCTCTGCTATTTAAAAACGTTACTCTCTGCTGCTACAAAACGTTACTGTTTCTGCTGTAAAATGTCACTGTTTTCTGCTCACTATTTTTAAGCTAAACGTTGTTATTTTCTGATCATTGTTTTAAGAGAAACGTTACTGATTTTCTGCTCACTGTTTTGCTGTAAAATGTTGTTGTTTCTGCCCACTATTTTGGTGTAAAATGTTGCTATTTCTGCCCACTATTTTGCTGTAAAATGTTTTTGTTTCTGCTCACTGTTTTACTTTAAAACGTTGCTGTAAAATGATTTATTGCACTTGATTTAGGTGCGCATAAATAGTGAGAAAAGTAGCATATTTCGCTACTGTTTGGTAATTATTTAACGCACACAAGGTAAGTGTTAGGCGATATTACCTAATGTGACTATTGACTAGTGTATGAAGTTGTAACATGATGCTCCATATTCCGTGAAATTATTATGTTCCTTATGATGAAAGTATTCTGCCATGAATATGCCTTTATGGCAATATGATTATGAGGTAAAGTTGTTATGTGGCAGCATAACTTATATGAAAGGTATGATATAAGCATGCATTTTACATCATATCGCATCTATTTTTCCGCTTTGTGTGTGAAAGCATAGCATGGCATGCATGTACCAAAATTCATATAGCCTTGCAATTTTAGAATAGTTATGTACAGGACCATGTGTTTGAGCACGCATCATATAGGCATCCCTCCGGTACCAGGGCATGGGACACTTGGCATCAGTCCGCATAAGCCACAGTTGGAATCCACCTATGAGGGTGTCGATTTATGGGATATCCACTGTGTATTGCGCGCACGACGTGTTAGCATATGGGTGTCCTAGAGACAATCTTTTGATTAAATAAAGGACACTAGATGTAGAACTTTGTTTGTCGCAAATAAATGTAAGCACTATTTATTCAGTTTCATATTGTGTCTCGATATTACTGTTAATATTATATGAGTGAACTGGATAAACCCCTTGGAATAGAACAGGTATCTCTTGAGTATCTGTGATGAGATCACGATCATGAGGATTCAAGGATATTGCATGTCTATTCCTAATTATATGTTCCTAGTCTAGAGACACTGAGTTTAGGGATCAGTGATCTCGAGTAAAGACTAGTACGACTTATCTACTTGTATATGGATACAAGGTAAAGACCTCATGAGCTGCAGATATGGAGATATCTTAGCTAAAGTCGTGGGTGGACCTATAAGAGTATAGCTCGCACTGAACAGACCCAAAAAGAGACTCTATGAGGAAATCTCACAGATAGTGTCATTAGAGTAATCTCTTTATGTTTGGGTATGTCTTTCCTTAGACCAGAAGTTATTACCTAGACTGTGTTCTTGAAGGCATGTTTTGATTGTATACCTCGTCTGCCTGAAACATGGAGACTCATAGGTATACTGTTGGGCGTGTCCTTAAAGGGCACAGGGCTAGGGTAATAAGCTGAAGGAATTCGTCAAATCTCTGTGAGAGATTAGGTTATCTGTAAACCGGAGAAATCGAGATGACATTTACAGGGACTCGGGAATCTATGCATAGTAAAAGAGATCATGAGATGATCTGCCTTTAGAGTCAGTAAATTGAAGATTCCCTATTTCGAATAAAGCTTACCCTAAACCGCAGGGGTTGATACATTTCCTTACCCTAGGTTAATGGGAAGATAACCGAGACGAAGGGAAATACATACGGTAACCAAATATGTGCAATAGGTTGATCAAGTCATTAATCTGACTAGTTCTGGGGCAACAAAGCATTGCTAGTGCTCTGTGTTGTCATTAATTGGGTTGTGGGCTTGTTGGGCCCAAGCCCAGTTATGTCAGTAGCTAAGTTGGACCTAATGGGTCACACACTAACACCTTGTAGTCATGATGGACTAGCTTTAACCAAGAAGCTGTTTGGAAGCCCACCTAAATGGGTGGGTGGTGCATGGAGTTTAGTAATGGGTTTGGATAGTCCAAGCCATTACTAATTAATTTAATTAGTTAAATTAATAATCAAATATTTGAATTTCGAATTTTGAATTTGAAATTTGAATTTTGAAATTTGAATTTAGAATTTGAATTTCGAAATTCGAATTTTGAATTTGAAATTTGAAATTTGAAATTTGAATTTTGAAATTTGAATTTGAATTTGAATTTTGAAATTCGAATTTTGAATTTGAAATTTGAAATTTTGAATTTTGAATTTTGAATTTGAATGTTTGAACGTTTGAATTCAAGTGTTTGAATTCGAATTTGAATTGGTTTTGAAAAGTTGTTTCATAACAAAAGGATAAGACAAGATCTTATTGGAGCATATTCCTTGGATGAAGAAGCATCTTTGGAGGCTCTCCCTAGGCTGTTTGGTGCGCCACTTTTAGGTGATAAGAGTGTTATCTTATCACTTAAAACAAACCTCCATTCATATTTGGTGGTTGAGGGAATCAGTGGGTGAGTTGATTCAAATTTTGAATGCAACTGCTCAATGTATTTGGACCCTTTCTAGGGCTGAATTATGCGCATGAGAACTATATACTATATGATAGTTTATGAATTTAAGTTTAAATTAATTTGAATTTAAACTCATGTGGATAAGATTGAAGGTTGTTGGCAAAGTTAGTTTTGCAACAGCTCCACCTTATCACACTGTTTCATGCGCAACTTTCAAAGAAATTTGAAAGTTTGTTTTCATTTTGAATGATTGGATTCCCTCCTCCTCTCCAAAGGGTGCGCATAAATATGACATGTTCCTCACCTTAGTTTTCATTGAAAACCAAGCCAACTCTCCTCCATCTATGCACCATTCTGTAGGGTAGCTCAGTACACCTTTCCAAACAGGATACCTAGCCTCCACCTTCACCACTTGTGCGCATAGCAAGCCTCATTGTGGTGTTCATCTGGTGGCTTTCAAGAAAGAGTTCTTGCATCATAGATGAACGGTGGTGTGGATCACCATTAGAGGGTTTGAACCCTTCAAGCCTGACATCTCATCTCCCTGACTGATCAGGCCAAAACAAGGTAACATCATGCTGTCTTAAAGCATGAATCTATGAGTGCATGTATGTTCCGCAGTAAAATTTTTGTTTTACACCTTACATGCATCGGCCTTCAAAGGCCAGTTTACTTTCAAGTGGTATCAGAGCCTGGTTGCTTTACCATCGACGGGTGATGGTACCTTGTTTGTGAAAAGAGTTTTTCACGGTCAAAAATCTTTAAAGGGTTAAAGTTTAAATTCTGCATGTGGATTTTGAATCACAAATCCTTTAAAGTGTTAAAGTTTTTGTTTTTATGAACATGAAAATTTGATTCTGTGTTCATAAAACATTATGCATCATGGTTTAGTTTCTTTTCTTTATGAAAGTTCTAAAAGGAACACCCTTTTTGAAAGGGTAGATTCGGCCATGGAGGGTACTAAGAGTACCTTGAATGATTTCTTATTTTTCTCCATGAATTGTGTCATGTTTATATATTTGAAATTTTGTGACAAATTTATCATATAGTTACCTATATGATTCGGCCATGTAGGGATATATGGCTTCATGCATGGTTTAATTTTGTTTTCTTTAAGAAAGAATTAACAAAATTTGAATTGAAATTGTTTTTAAATTCGGCCAATGAGAAATTTAAGATTATGAATCTTGATGTTATTTTGATGTTTAAATGTTAAATGTCAAAATACATGTGAAAATATTATATGATAATATAATGTTTGTGTTTGCAAGTTTTGAACTTTTCAGGTACAAACAGGAAGGGGATGGTCATGGTGCCCGGATTTGAACTTTTTGAATTTTAAATTTATGTGTAATCGCGCATTTTAATTTACAAGTATATTTGTAATTTAAATTTTGTAATTTTGTTCCTCCAAAGTGTTATGGAGTTTCTTTAATTATTTGTAATTAGAGAAATAGGCTAGTGGCGTATAGACGACAAGCGGCCGTTGCTTAAAGAAGCAAAAAGGACAAAAGCGCGAGCACCATGGCTATCTCAATATAAACTGTTTATATGCATGTATGATTAGAACGTCTAGTATGCATAAATTGGGCAAATCGCGTTTGTATGGTTATTATGTTTGTCCAATAGCGACTAGTGTATACCGATAGATGTTTGACATAGGTAACGACTAGCATGATAACTTACAATATGCGTTTGATGGGACCTAATTAACCCCAAGATAAAAGGAACCCTTAAAAGGAATAAATAATTAAGCATATGATTATCTCCCACCACCAATGCTACTCAAAACTCTTCTACGTAGTGGTGCTCCACAACTCAGTTGGGACCCACTATTTCGTTGGGCTAGAGTAGTGTTTGAAGTGTAAGACACTTAGGGTGCTGGTTTAATGCTTAACTAAGACATAAGTTGCAGGCACAGTCGGGCTTATGTGCTTAGGGTAATGGTGCTAGGTTGGTTGCATGAGATGCACCACTAAGTGACAAAGAGTTGTCAACCTAATGTTAAGAGAGGGTATGAGATACTGTTGATAAAGATCAACCCTTTATTTAAATTAATCTTGCGGTCTCAGACGGAGGTTAAAATAAATAATCGCACTCTTAATCCCACTAAGGTAAAATCTAAAGTAGATTAACCCTAAGTCAAAAGGAAGGGTCATTGACTTAGATAAAATAGTGGGAGGGGCATATTATTTCAAGTCTTTAATAATTTGCTTTTAACTACATAACCGTATATTAACTAAAACTATCTTTACATCCTTTTCAGCTTATAGTATGACTAATCCACTGTCACTGCGTTCAATACTCGATATGAATAAACTGACCGGTTCAAATTTTATGGACTGGTATCGGAACCTAAGAATAGTGCTAAGGGCCGAAAAGATTGCCTACGTTTTAGATGCTGTAATACCCGTAGCTCCACGGGAAGGGGAAGAAGGGTTTGCGGAATTTTATTTCGTAACCCACCAACAACACTTGGATGACAATGTGATGGCAGTATGCATCATGTTGGCATCCATGTCGCCTGAACTGCAAAAGCAGCATGAGCATATGGATGCTCCCTCTATTATCGTACATCTCAAGGAGTTGTATGATATTAAAGGCAGGCATGAGAGGTATGAGGCCTCAAGAGAACTGTTCTCTTGTAGGATGACCGAGAGCATGTCTGTTGGCAGCCATGTTCTCAAGATGATCGGGCTGATTGAGAAGCTAGGAAACCTAGGCTTCATTATGGATGCCGAGCTAAGTAATGACTTAGTCCTCACCTCACTTCCACCTTCCTTCAGTCAATTCATCATGAATTACAATATGCATGGGATGCAAGTGAGCTTGCCTGAGTTGTTAAGCATGTTAACAACAGCTGAAGTGTCTATCAAGAAGGATAGGACACAGGCTCTTTTGATTGGTGGGCCTAGCAAGGCCAAGGGAAAGGGTAAGGAGCCTGCAAAAGGTGACCCCCTTAAGCCCAAAGGAAAATCCAAGAAGAAGAAGGGCAAGAAGAAGGGTAAGAAGGCACCTAAGGACAAGGGTGATGCTGAGTGCTTCCATTGTGGCAAGAAAGGCCACTGGAAGAGGAATTGTCCAGACTACCTGAACAATGTGAAGGACAAGAAGCATGGTGATGCTTCTGCCTCAGGTATTTTCATGATTGAGATAAATTATTCTTATGCTAATCCATCCTCATGGGTATTGGATACCGGATGTGGTTCTCATATCTGCAATATGTTGCAGGTGCTTAGGAGCCCAAGGAGATTGGATAGAAACGAGGTAAATCTCCGCGTTGGTAATGGAGCAAGAGATGCTGCTCATTCAGTTGGAGATGCTGACCTTATTTTGCCTACGGGCCTTTTACTGCATTTGAATAATTGTCTTTATGTTCCGCAAATTTCTAGAAACATTATTTCAATTTCTTGTTTAGAACAAGATGGATATACTTTCAGTATTAGGAATGGTACTTTTTCTATCATTTTGAATGATATGGTTTACGGTACTGCTTCTTTAATAAATGGATTGTATGTGTTGGAAATGGGAAATGAAGTGCTCAATATAGATGTGAAACGACCTAGGACGGATAATCAATCTTATCTTTGGCACTGTAGACTAGGGCACATAAATGAAACAAGATTGTCTAGGATGCATAGAGATGGATACCTGGACTCCATGGATTTGGAATCCTATGGACAGTGTGAATCTTGTCTAGCTGGGAAAATGATTCAACAAAAGCCCAAAGGGCTTAAGAGTCATAGGGCTAGTGAGTTATTAGAACTCATTCATACTGATGTATGTGGCCCAATGTCTATTGAGGCTAGAGGTGGATATTCTTATTTCATTACCTTTACAGATGACAAATCAAGATTTGGGTATATATACCTAATGAGATATAAATCTGAAGCTTTTGAAAAGTTCAAAGAGTTTAGGAATGAGGTGGAGAAACAGCGTGGCAAGATGATTAAGACATTACGATCAGATCGTGGTGGTGAATATTTGAGCCACGAGTTGTAGGGTTATCTGAGAGAAAATGGAATTCTCTCACAATTTACCGCTCCTTACACACCACACCAAAACGGTGTCTCCGAAAGGAGAAACAGGACCTTGTTAGACATGGTTAGGTCTATGATGAGTGAGACTCAACTTCCAAAATCGTTTTGGGGATATGCCTTAGACACAGCGGCATACCTTCTAAATAGGGTACCGTCTAAATCTGTTCAGACCACACCATATGAGATATGGAGTGGTAAGAGACCCAACCTGAGTTACCTCAGGGTATGGGGATCGCCAGCTTATGTCAAAGCGTTGACATCAGACAAGCTTAGTGCTAAGAGTACTAAATGTCTATTTGTGGGGTATCCTAAAGGTACTAAGGGATACTACTTCTACTCCATGGAAGAACACAAAGTGTTTGTTTCAAAGAATGCTGAGTTCCTTGAGAAGGGTTTGATCTCTCAAGGAGGCAGTGGGAGTAAGATTGATCTTGAAGAAGTGCAAGATCCACAAGAACAGATTGAGGAACCCGAGTCTGCTCCACGGGTGAAGTTCTCCAATGGAGAAGTAAACACACAACTCCGTAGATCTACGAGGGTCATCCATCCACCTGAAAGGTACGGGTTTGTGATTGAGAATCAGCAAACTGTTGAGGATGATGAACCAAGTAACTACGAGGAGGCGGTCAAAGATGTTGACTCCTCAAAAAGGCTTGAAGCCATGGAATCTGAAATGGATTCGATGTATCAGAACAAGGTATGGACCTTGGTTCCTAAACCACAAGGAATAGTTCCTATCGGTAATAAATGGGTCTTTAAAAGAAAGACTGATGCAGATGGCAATGTTCAGACCTACAAAGCTAGGTTGGTGGCGAAAGGGTATCGTCAAAGACAAGGAGTTGACTATGATGAAATTTTTTCACCAGTTGCCATGATCAAATCTATTAGGATCATGCTTGCAATAGCAGCATACCACGACTATGAAATTTGGCAAATGGATGTCAAGACCGCCTTCTTGAATGGGTTTTTGAAGGAGGAAGTGTACATGACACAACCTGAAGGCTTTGAAAACAAAGATCAGGAGCATATGGTATGCAAACTACAAAGGTCAATATATGGGCTAAAGCAAGCATCAAGGAGTTGGAATATACGTTTTGATGAAGTCGTTAAGAGTAACGGTTTTATCAAGAACGAGGATGAACCTTGTGTTTACAGAAAGGTTAGTGGGAGTAATGTCGTCTTCCTAGTGCTCTATGTAGATGACATATTGCTAATAGGAAATGACATCCCCACATTAAAAATAACGAACGAA
>JAVKPL010006319.1:0-26015 GCA_032173675.1 Gastrolobium villosum
CTCTCTTTTTTACTACTAATGATGATGCTATTCGTAACTTATTTATTGCTGGCTCTGACAAAAGATTTCTGCTCTCTAGTCTTATGATTTTCTTTGTGGCCATATACTTTCTTGGAATCATCACTTATGGCATTGCCATTCCCTCTGGGCTCTTTATTCCTGTTATACTTGCTGGAGCTTCGTATGGGCGTCTTGTAGGAAGTCTCTTGACTCCATTCACTGTTCTTGATGTGGGTTTGTTTGCCCTCCTTGGGGCTGCATCCTTCCTTGGTGGCACCATGAGAATGACCGTTTCTCTTTGTGTCATACTTCTTGAACTCACAAATAACCTGCTGATGCTTCCACTGGTGATGTTGGTTCTCCTTATTTCCAAGTCTGTGGCTGATTGTTTTAACAAAGGAGTTTACGATCAGATTGTGCAAATGAAGGGGCTACCTTATATGGAAGCACATGCAGAACCATACATGAGGCAATTAATTGCAAGTGATGTTGTTTCTGGTCCATTGGTTACATTTGCTGGGGTTGAAAAAGTGGGGAATATTGTCCATGCTTTAAAGGTCACGGGACATAATGGGTTTCCTGTAATTGATGAGCCTCCTTTCTCAGATGCTCCTGAATTGTGTGGGTTGGTTTTGAGGTCTCATCTGCTTGTACTCCTTAAACACAGGACATTTACAAAGGAGAGAGGGATGACTGGATCCTCC
This sequence comes from Gastrolobium villosum, assembly GCA_032173675.1. Lineage (NCBI taxonomy): Eukaryota > Viridiplantae > Streptophyta > Magnoliopsida > Fabales > Fabaceae > Gastrolobium > Gastrolobium villosum. The sequence goes on from JAVKPL010006319.1 coordinate 705, forward strand.
ATTATGAGAAACTTCAAGGCACATGATTTTGCAAAGCCAGGTTCAGGCAAGGGGATCAAGCTGGAGGATATAGACATTTCTGAGAACGAGATGGAAATGTATGTTGATATCCATCCAATTACTAATACGTCACCATATACAGTTGTGGAAACAATGTCTCTAGCTAAAGCTGCTCTTCTTTTCCGGGAGGTTGGCCTCAGGCACTTGTTGGTGGTGCCAAAGACACCGGGAGTAAGACTTTCTCTCCCTCTCTGTATCTATGTATATATGTATGTATGTATGTTTTGTGTGTAGTGTGAGCTGAACATGATGGATGCTATTCGTGTCTGTTATACTAGCTTTTCTCATTAATTGTTATTTTTCAATAATGCCTTAGAGTGACTTTTCTATTTACTTATTATTGTACAGAGACCTCCAATTGTCGGGCTCTTGACAAGACATGATTTCATGCCTGAGCATGTCTTGGGACTTTACCCTCACTTCCACTCCCATAAGTAGAGAAATCATTATCAAGCGGATTTTTTTGTGACATCAAACCTCACCAACTATAAAGCCCCATGGAGTTCCTTTTATTAGTACAAGATTAATCAAGATCTTTACCGCAATCACCTTGTTGTTATAGAGCACAATACCTAGATGAGCTTACGTGTGTTTTCATTCTTTTTCTCTCTTGGAACTTGTATTTCGTCTCATATCGTTTCTCGTTATCTCTTGTAAGTTAGAAGATTGCAGAATTCGAATCTTTCAGTAGGGAAAAAAAAATTAAAAGTTTTGCATATAAAGATGGGAATGTTATATTTACAAATTGTTTGTTTATAAATTTTACCGGTCATACATTAATCAAGAGTGTCATTCTTAGTGTAATTTGTAAAAAAAAATTGTAAACGATTCTTCCTCTTCATAAATATATAAATAATGCTACAAACACTTATACACTATTTACTTCACATTTGTACAGTTTTCAGCGGTTTATAATAAAGAATCAATTCATCACAAAATTTTAAATGTTGGATGAATACCTTTTTAATGATTTATAGTATTAGTATTCTCTAACACACCTTTTATGTAAAAATTCTTTGGGCTTGAAACGTGGATGTTGCATACGCCTAATTTTATTTTATTTTTGTTTTAAATTATGCTTATTCAATTCCACAAGTGATGGGAGGTGAGGATCGAACTCATGATCTTATAGTCATTTAAACTCTGATATCATATAAAGAACCAATTCAACATAAAACCTTAAAAGTGTTGGGTAAAGGTATTTTTAATGATATATTTTTTTTTCTAACATATAACTCTTAAAAAAATAGGGTTCAATGAGTATAATGTTGCATGATTTAAGAAAATTTTCCTACACTCACAATAAAGAAGAGAGAGAAAGTGAAATAATGAAAGAGAAAAAAAACATGTGGACCCCATATATTAGTTGTGTGGTGTGTAGGAAAGTTTTCTTGAGTCATGTAACATTATACTCATAAACCCAAAAAAAATATAGAGAAAACTTCAAAAAAGTTCATATAAGTTTCTTCTAAAACATTTATCCCATTCTCAAAATTTTAAATCATTTATATCTTTTGGATCCGGGTCTGAATAAGGTGGCTGCTAGGAGAAATACAGGATGATGCTTGTTCCTGGCTTTCTGCTAGTGTTTGATGTTTTGTTTTCTGCTATTTCTTGTTCTGTTTTTTTCATTCCTTCTTGTTTGCTGTTCTTTTGTTTTGTGGGGGCATTGCCCCTTTTCTGTAACCAAAAAAAAAAAAGTTTCTTTATAACTTACCCGTTAAGTTAGAGGGGTAAGTGATAAAAAAAAATTTAAGCTAGGAGTAAATGATTCAAATTTCAGAGGGGTAAGTGATTCCGATAAAATTTACAGTTTTTTTCTTCTTTTTTTTTGAAAGTTTTCCAAAAATGTAATATAAACTTTTCCATGAAACTTGAAATCAATTTTTTTCTCTCAAGGTTTTACCTTTGTAACGGATATAAATATGTGAATGCCTCCAAAAGAGGTTACACAATTTTTTTAAAAGAAATTATAATTCATAATATACCATTACTTAAATTTGACATCACAATAAAAGTATGAACAATCATATCATTATAGTAAATCTTGAAAATATAAGTTATACAAATTTCTATCGTATGAAATTTACCATGATAATTTAAATATAAATTAAAGACACAACATATCAATATAATGAATGTGCAAAAATATAAATAAACATTTAAGTATATACATATATGATATTTATCACATTTATAGCATTATATATATATATATATATATATATATATATATATATATATATATATCCATGCATAAATATATAATTATAATATGCAACAATATAAATTGCAGATAAGTAAATTACGACGGTTATTATTTTAACAAATTGTAACAGCCCGTTGTACACCGGTATTGTTAACATTGATTATGATATTAAGCGCAGTTACAATCACAGTGGTTAGATTAATTAAATTACGGGTAAATTTTTCTTTTAACATATTCTTTTCTTACATCAATACAAAATCCGTAATCAATTAAAACCACACTATAATTGTAAATGCCATTTGCGGAATCATACGCTTTCAAACATCATAAATCTTTCTTTTTATGCAATTCATTTAAACTCACCATCTTACTCTCTCATTTTACCAAGTTATAGTCCTTTACGTTGTCTACGCGTGGTTTCAAACCACATATCATTTGGAGTTCTACCCATCAAGTTAAGCCCCTTTCTTTTAGTCTAGAAAAACCTGAATTTTCGAAAATTACACTGTGGTAATCGATTACCAGTGGGTGGTAATCGATTACCACCTGTCAAAAATGAGGCAGTAGCCAATTTTCTAAATCCTCTGTTCTGGTAATCGATTACCAACTTTGGGTAATCGATTACCTCACATGGTAATCGATTACCAAAGGCCAGTAATCGATTACCAGTGCAGACAGTAGCCAATTTTTCGTCCCCTGTTGCATGGTAATCGATTACCATGCCTTGGGTAATCGATTACTATGCAGCAAAATGACAGATTACAGCAGTTTTGAACCCCAAAAAGGGTGTGTAATCCATCCCTAACCCCTTGGTACTCCACATAACACATAATCATGTCCTAATGTAGGCTCTAGGCCCTTCCATCATGCATTTTCCTTAAGTTTAAACATCATTTACAAAGTTCTCAAATAATGGCCATTTACATGCAATATGGACCATTTTTACAACATTACTCATCAAGACTTCAAGGCTATGAATGTGGCAATGGACAAGTCCCATGCTCACTCAAAATATACAGTTATCCAAGCCATGAAAAATAAAACATAAACAAGACTTAGCATATGACCATGAACACTAACAAAAGCATGGAAATAACATCATGCAATATGTTCATGACCTAAGTCTCAAAATACTAATGGTATGCTATGTGCACTCCATAAACTCCTCCAAAAGGTCATGCAATCCAATGCACCGCATGCCAATCCAACGTCCACTACGCGGGCTTCTTGCCCGAAGCTCCTCCCGGCTCATAGTGACCTGAAATGTGGTCCCCCAAACACGGGGTGAGATATACGGATATATCTCAGTAAACCAATGGAGCTAGAGGCTCTCTCCACTCCATGGCTCACTAAAATGTATCAAAATGACATAATATGACATGCAAGTAAAACAATATCACCATCCACCTGGAGACACCCAAGAACATCCACTAATGGATTCATGTTCAAGGACTCCATCATATAACTCCCGAGACAGTCCTGGCGCCTCTCCCATGGTTGAGAAGACTCCATGGCAATACCCAACCGGAACTCCTCATGAGCCCTATCCGGCGGACGTCCCCCGCTTGGATCATCCTGATGTCGCTCCCAGAGTCAACACCATGGCATCTCCGACTGGCGTTCTCCCGTAGGACGAACCCAGCGGATGTCCAAACCAACACACGTCAACTGGCCAGTGACCAAACAATTTTCACACAATACAAGCAATATGCATACAAGCACACAATCACATCATGTCATCACTACAAATCCAACCACAACCTTCCTCTAGGTGTGGTGGAGCTCACTAGGGATTAAACCCAAGTTCCAAGAGTTTACCTTAACACGAGCAATACCGTTCCAAACGTATGCTCCAATTTAACTTTTCACAATTCCAACCGTGTGAGGCACCCTACAACAATCATCAAATCCAAATTACACCAAAACTCATTTTTCATGAAAATTCCTCAAATTCCTCTAAGTTAAAAACCTATATTTTTCACCAAAATTTAACATAGCATTTCTAGCTTACAAACATGATTCTAAGGCCTTTTCATCTAATAGCATTTTTCCATTTGGGCTCTCTATCATCACACATCTAAAATCAAAGGTTTGAACACAAATTCATAGATCTATGAAATCAACCAACAAAAGACTACAAATATACTTACAATGTGTTGTATGATCACCACCAAGGCTTCACTAAACCATTTGAAGATCAAAACTCCAAGAAATCTCCAAAAATACAAATGGGTCGAATCTGAGTTGCTCAAAAACGCGGCCAAAGAGGTGGATTCAAGGCTTCTAAGTGCTACCAATGGCTTTGGAAGGTTGTTTACGATAGATTTCAACACCAAAATCAAGCGATTCGGTGGAGAAATGATGAAATGGGAAGAAATGGAAGAAATGGTGTTCTTGGTTCCTTTTTCTCACAGGGGGGGGGGGACGCACGGGAATGGAGGGAAGAAAGGGAGAAAAGAAGAAGAAAAAGGGGTGGGGCCAAGTGACTTCGGTCACACGGGTCCCACACGCGATCTAACTTTTACTCCGATAAAAATTCCGATCATAAATTCTTAATCTACGTATTTTCCCAGTCCATGACATATTTTTCTTTCTCCAAAATAATGATAAAAATTTCACACCTATCGGTACACTCACACCTCAGTATTTTAACACTAAAAATTCACTATTCATCAATTTTCCCCAAATTTGCCTATTTACTCAATTTTCCGCCCTGATTCCATTTTCAGCATTATTTTTGTCATATGAAATCTCTAACTCACTATTTAAGCCTCATAATACACGGTTGGCAAATTACCATTTTGCCCTTTTTGCCCTTTTTGGCCATAATCCTTGGATTTTCACTAATCCATCAACTTTCATTTTACCATATAATATTAAAATACACATTTAAATATTTGAGGTGTTATATTCACCCCACCTTTTTGAAATTTTGTCCGCAAAATTAAATCATACCTGCTCGCTAACTCAGGATACAGCCGGAGAATCTCGTCCTCCCGTTCCCAAGTAGCCTCCTCAGGTGTGCGGCCTTCCCACTGAATCTTCAGCATGGGAATCACTTTACTTCTCAATCACTTTTCACTGCGATCCAAAACTGCAATAGGACCAATGGGAGTCTTCAAGTTCTCCCTGATTTCAATATTATCCGGCATCACAACATGTGACTCATCCGGAACATAACATCGCAACTGCGACACATGAAAAACATCATGTAAATTAGATAACTGCGGGGGTAAGGCAAGCTGATAGGCCACCAATCCTACTCTTTTCATAATCTGATACGGCCCAATGAACCGTGGACTCAGCTTCCTCACACCCAACGCACGGCCAACACCTGTGACCGACGACAAACGTACAAAAACATGGTCACCTTCCTCGAATTCCAGCGGTCTATGCTTATTGTCATAGTAACTTTTCTGCCGATTCTGTGCTTGTTTCAATTTTTCTCTGATCATTTCAATTTGCTCTGTTGTTTCCTGCACAAAATCCGGACCAAATCTTTCTTTATCGCCTACCTCAGTCCAACAAGTGGGCGTACGACACCTCCTGCCATACAAAACCTCATATGGTGCCATACCCAGACTGGAATGAAAACTGTTATTATAAGAAAATTCCACCAATGGTAAGTACCTATCCCAGGCATTACCCTGTTCCAGTATGCAAGCTCTCAACATATCCTCAAGTGTCTGTATGGTCCTCTCGGTCTGACCATCAGTCTGCGGGTGATAAGCAGTGCTCAGTCGAAGCTGAGTGCCAAAAGCCTGCTGCAAAGCTCCCCAAAATCGTGAAGTAAACTTCGGGTCCCGATCGCTCACAATGCTAATCGGTATCCCATGGAGTCTAACAATCTCCTTCACATACAATGTAGCCAACTTCTCTGTGGTGTAATCCACTCGCACTTGTAGAAAATGTGCAGACTTCGTGAGTCGGTCCACAATAACCCAAATTGAATCATAACCAGCTTGAGTTCGCGGCAATCCCACAACAAAATCCATTGAAATACTCTCCCATTTCCATTCTGGTATATCCAGCGGCTGAAGTAATCCAGCAGGTTTCTGATGCTCTATTTTCACTTTTTGACAAACCAAGCACTTAGACACGTACTCAGCAACATCCCTTTTCATACCAGGCCACCAGAACTTAACTTTCAAATCTTGGTACATCTTTGTGGCACCTGGGTGGATAGCATATTGACCCTTATGGGCCTCAGTCATAACTTCCTCTGCAAGTTCCTTGGGCACAACAATCCTACCCTGATATAACAATAATCCCTGTTCATTAACAGATATGCCACTCTGGCCTTTCAAATACTTTATACTTTCATTGCGAATCTGAGTTTCTTTAATCTTCTCGTGCAGCTCGTTCTCAATCCGAGTCAACTCCATATCACACATTCTTCCTGCAAAGAAATCCGTTATTTTCATATCACGGAATTGCTCAATCACTTCATTGTCCCACATCATCATATGAGATAAATTAACAGACTTCCTACTCAATGCATCTGCCACAACATTAGCCTTTCCCGGGTGGTATTTCAGCTCAAAGTCATAATCTTTCAAGAATTCAACCCATCTACGCTGCCTCATATTCAGCTCCTTCTGATCAAATAAATATTTCAAGCTTTTATGGTCGCTGAACACAGCAAATTTCATCCCATACAGAAAATGCCTCCAAATTTTCAAGGCAAACACAATAGCAGCCAATTCCAAGTCGTGCGTCGGATAATTTTCTTCATGTGGCCTCAACTGCCTAGACGCATATGCAATAACTTTTCCTTCCTGCATCAGCACGCTCCCTAAACCTTTCTTAGAAGCGTCACAATATAACACAAACTCACCCTCCGGATCAGGTAGAGTCAACACCGGAGCAGTGGTCAATTTCTCTTTGAGTAGCAGAAAACAGTCCTCACATTCCTGGGTCCACACATGTAACGCCCTCCCTTGTATGCATCCAAGAGAGTCGTTCGCTAAGCGGAATTAGAGTCGTTAACGTCACATGAGCTAACAAAGAATCTCATAGCAGTATACAAATCCGTATAAAAATTTCAGCACTTAAATTCTTTTCACAAAGGTTTTCCAAAATAGCCGCTGTTCATAAAAGTTCAAGCTAACATAAAGATGATAAAGACTACAGTCATCCAAAAGTACCAAAACATTAATCATTACAGTCATCCATTTAAACAAACAGCAACTGTGATAATCCACGCATCAGCAATCAACAGCAAAATATCACTCCTTCAAATGCTCTTGCGTCCTCCTGCCATTTTGGAAAATAGCAGCCCCGAAGGGGTGAGAATAATCCCAGTAGTGTGGCAACAAAACCAGTAATATAACAGTATTAACTAGGCACAAAATCATAAACAGTCACTTCAACATATTCTTGTTCCTTTTCCTTTTCCTTTTTATCATATTCATATATTGCGTATATAACGCCTTTCCTTTGCGCTTTTAGCACCGTCGTGCGCGCACTTCACAGTGGAATCAAATATACCCTTGGCACCTGAGCTCCATGTGGATTCCAACTGTGGGCCTATGCGGACTGATGCCAAGTGTCCCATACCCCGGTACCTTGGAGATGCCTATATGATGCTTGCTCAAACACATGGTCCTGTACATAACTATTCTACACAAGGCCTATATGATCTTGATACATGCATGTCATGCTATGCTTTCACACACAAGGCGTAAAAATGCGGTATGATGTAAGATGCATGCTTATATACCTTTCATATGCGTTATGCTGCCACATAACGTCTTTACCTCATAATCATATAGCCATCACGGCACATTTTTGGCAGTTTCCTTTCATCATAATGGAAAATAATATTTTTACGGAATATGGAGCATCATGTCACAATTTTACACCAGTAGTCAATAGTCACATTAGGCAATATCGCCTGACACTTACCTTTGCGTGCCTTAAATATTACCAAACAGCAGCGAAGTATCTCACTTCTTAAGCGCACCTAAATCAATTACAACTAATCATTTACAGTGGCTATTTACAGCAGAAACAGAGAGCATACAGCAGTGGCTTACGGCAGCAAAACAGTGAGCATACAGCAGTGTTTTACAGTGGAAACAGTGAGCATACAGCAGTGTTTACAGCAGCAAAACAGTGAGCATACAGCAGCGTTTTTACAGCAGAAAAACAGTGACGTTTGTGCTTAAAACAGTGAGCAGAAACAGTGAACGTTTTAAAACAGAAACAGTGACGTTTTACAGCAGCAAAACAGTAACCATACAGCAGAAACAGTGAACGTTTTAAAACAGAAACAGTGGCACTTTGGACTTCAAAACAGTGGCAGAACAGTGGTATAAACAGTGGCAGAAACAGTGGCATGAATGGTGCATTTTTGAGCATTAAAACAGTAGCATAAATCATGGTTTTTGGACATTGAAACAGTGGCATATTATGAACTAAAACAGTGGCATTTTATGCATCAAAACAGTGGCATATGATGGCTAAAATAGTGGCATTTTATGCATAAAAACAGTGGCATATGATGACTAAAACAGTGGCATTTTATGCATAAAAACAGTGGCATATGATGACTAAAACAGTGGCATTTTATGCATAAAAACAGTGGCATATGATGACTAATACAGTGGCATTTTATGCATCAAAACAGTGGCATATGATGACTAAAACAGTGGCATTTTATGCATAAAAACAGTGGCATATATTGAGCTAAAACAGTGGCATATATGTGCAGAAACAGTGGCATATAATGTGCAGAAACAGTGGCATATATGTGCAGAAGCAGTGGCATATATTGGTGATTTTGAGGAACCGAAACAGTGGGCATTTCATCTTCAAAACAGTGGCACATTCAAAGGGAAACAATGGCACATTTCTCTTCAAAACAGTGGCATATCCATACTAGAAAACAGTGGCATGAGCTTAAGCATAACCATGAGATTTTTATGCATACAAATCATCATGAAATAGCTCCACCATTCTACTTTTATCATGCTCATACTTGAATCCAAAACCACACATAATCAAGGAGACATTTAAGCACACATACATGGTTACAATGAAAGTGTTTCTAAGCTCAAGGCTTACCTCTTGTAGCACACCCTTCAAAGTCAAGAATCACACACCACCTTCTAGCTTCACTACACAACAAGTCCACACTTCCTAAGAGGTTCTATGCGCAACAAGGTGAGGATGAACACACTAGGACAGCTTCAAGGTTGAGGAACAAGGCTTGCACTAGCTTGGTGTATGGTCACGGTTGAGGTGAGGGAAGGAGGGAGTTGGCTTGGCAAAGTCTTCTTGCTCCAAGGAAGCTTGTTGGTGCGGCTAGAGAGAGTGAGGAGGAGGAGAAGAGTTGGCTGCACTTGCACATGAAACCAGCCCCTTCCCTATGCGCAAATTTAAAGGGAAAGAGAGGAGAAGTTGCTATGATTAACCATCATGGAAAATTCTGATTACTTGAGGGGATGGGGCTGCACAAGGTTGCTTCTAAAGTACTCTATTCACATGCAAGGAGGTGAGGGAAAGGTAATGAGTGTTAGCAAGTCAGAATTTTCTTGCACAAACAGCCACACTATGCGCACAAGGTGAGGTGTGAGGGAGGTTCACTAAGTCCACAAGCAAGAGAGCTTTGTGGCAGCCAAGGAATCTGATTTTTTGGAGCTGTCCTCTGCGCAAAAATGATGAAGATGCAGCCCCAAGACCCTACTATGGTGCATGTGGAAGAAAGGAGGAGATTTGGCTCATGATGGGCTGCAAAAAGCTTGTAAAAATCTGCACATGGCAGCCTCATGATGGGAGGTGTAAGGGGTTTCTCTTGGTCAACACTCAAGTTAGATTTGTGCATAAAAAAATCTGCACCAAAACCCCTTCCATGTGCGCCTAAATGAAGGAAGATGCAGCCTAATATCATGCTAAATGGTACATGTGTCTTCCATGCAAAGAAATTGAAATCAAGTTATGCATAAGCAAGGTGAGGTGGCGGTTTAGCAAGAGAAAATGGCAGCTTACTAAGTCCTAATCACTCTCCTTTGTGCGCATGAATGAGTGGGAATTATCCTTGCCATGTGAGAGTTACTTGATACACAAGACACCTTAGTTGGACAAGGCTTAGGGGAGATAAGGGTGGACACAACCTTGGGCTGAATTAGCTTGATCCAAGAGCCATCCTTGGGCCATTGGCCACACACACAAAAGGATCCAATCACAAATCCAATGGTAACAAGTCCACACACACACTAGCCCACATCCAAACACTAATGCCTTCTAACACACACTCACATTACTCATAAGATTAAATTCACATGTCTACATATGTATCTTCCTATGATTTAATTTAATTAGTTACCTTAGTCTTATCCAAGGGATAAAGGTCATACAATTCACAAGCCATTACACATAAACCATACATCCGAATTCTACACATGTACATATAGCATATAGTACTTATGTATTTTACTAATTATGCGGGATGTTACACTCTCCCCACCAAATAGGAATTTTGTCCGCAAAATAAACTTACTTAAGAGCTAAACAGTTCTGGATAGCGTTTCTGAATGTCGTCCTCGCGCTCCCAGGTGGCTTCAGTTGCTGATCTGTTGTTCCATAATACTTTCACCAACGGAATCTCTTTAGAACGGAGTCGCTTGACGGATCTTTCAAGAATTTGCAACGGTTGCACTTGATATGTCAGATTTTCCTTTAGTTCCACTTCTTCCGGCTGTAATACGTGGGATGGATCAGAGAGATACCTCCGTAGCTGCGACACATGAAATACGTTGTGAATTCCTGACAGATTGGGTGGTAAAGCCAACCGGTATGCAGACTCTCCAATCCGGTCCATAATCAGATACGGTCCTAAGTACCGTGGACTTAACTTCTTTACTCCCATTCTCCTTCCGAGTCCCGAAGTAGGAGTGATTCTCAAGAACACATGATCTCCGACTTCGAAAGATAGAGGCTTATGACGCTTGTCGTAATAACTCTTCTGTCTGGCCTGAGCCCGCTGCATATTCTCCCGAATCTTCTTTACCTGTTCGGATGTCTCTTGAATTTGATCAGGTCCTATCATACTTCGCTCACCTACTTCAGTCCAGCATAAAGGTGATCTGCATTTCCTCCCATACAGAGCTTCGTACGGTGCCATTTGAATACTGGAATGGTAACTGTTGTTGTAAGCAAACTCAATCAAAGAAAGATAGCTATCCCAGCTGCCGCCTAACTCCAAAACACATGCTCGCAACATGTCCTCTAATGCTTGAATGGTGCGTTCTGTTTGACCATCGGTCTGCGGATGATAAGCAGTACTCAACCTCAGTTGGGTCCCTAATGCTCTTTGAAAGGATTCCCAAAACTTAGATGTAAACTTGGGATCACGATCACTGACAATACTCGTAGGAACTCCGTGCAGCTTCACGATCTCCTGCAGATAAAGTCTGGCAAGTCTCTCGGTATCATATGTGGTTCTAACACGCAAGAAATGAGCTGACTTCGTTAAACGATCGACAATCACCCAGATAGAATCATATCCTTCTCGTGTCCGAGGAAGTCCAACTACAAAATCCATCGCGATACTGTCCCACTTCCATTCGGGAATCTCCAAAGGTTGAAGGAGTCCCGACGGTTTCTGATGTTCGTACTTCACCTTCTGACAAGTTAAGCATCGAGATACATACTCCGCAATATCACGCTTCATACCCGGCCACCAAAACGAGGTCTTCAAATCATGGTACATCTTCGTGGATCCAGGATGAACTGCATACTTACCCTTGTGAGCCTCCTGTAAAACTTCTTGTTTCAACTCTACATCCGGCACAACCAGCCGTCCTTGAAATCTCCAAACATCATTCTCGTCCTTTACAACATCTTGGTTGCCAACCAAATCACGGACTAACTCTTCATCTTTCTGAGCCTCCTTAATTCTACTGATCAATTCATTCTCCACCTTTATATTTCCCAATCTTATGCTATTCCCTCTCTCGTCTACCGATAAGTTCAAGTCTCGAAAGGCCTCAAACAATTTCAGCTCTTCCATCATCAGAGTTGCAGTGTGCAGTGTCTTCCTACTCAGGGCGTCAGCTACCACGTTTGCCTTTCCTGGGTGGTATTTAAGTTCAAAATCGTAGTCCTTCAGAAATTCCATCCACCGACGTTGCCGCATATTCAGCTCCTTCTGATCGAACAAGTACTTCAAACTCTTATGATCGCTGAACACGTCAAACTGCGAACCATACAAGTGGTGCCTCCAGATTTTAAGTGCAAACACTATAGCTGCTAACTCCAAATCGTGCGTAGGATAATTTTCCTCGTGAGGCTTTAGTTGTCGAGATGCGTAAGCTACCGCCATACGATCCTGCATCAACACGCATCCAAGTCCTTTCAGCGACGCATCGCAGTATACTTCGAACTTTCGGGTAGGATCCGGAATCGTGAGTACGGGAGCACTCGTCAATCTGCTCTTTAGTTCCAAGAAACATTCTTCACAAGCTTCAGTCCACTCAAAAGGCTTATCCTTCCGAGTGAGACGGGTGAGGGGTTGCACTATCTGAGAGAAATTTTGGATAAACCTTCGATAATATCCAGCCAGACCTAAGAAACTTCTTACTTCGGTGACAGACTTGGGTCGTTCCCAATTCATGACAGCTTCAACTTTGCTGGGGTCCACCGCGATACCTTCGGATGAAATGACATGGCCCAGAAACTGGACCTCTTTAAGCCAAAACTCGCACTTCGACCATTTCGCGTACAACTGCTTCTCCTTCAAGATTTGCAAGACAATCCTCAGATGTTCCGCGTGCAGCTCTTCATTAGCTGAGTAAATCAGGATATCGTCGATAAACACAATAACGAACTGATCAAGAAAAGGGCGGAAGATGCGGTTCATGTAGTACATGAATACTGCTGGGGCATTTGTAAGTCCGAATGGGATCACCTGATATTCGTAGTGCCCATAACGAGTCCTAAAATCGGTTTTCGGAATATCCTCCGGTTTGACCCGGATCTGATGGTATCCCGATCGTAAATCTATCTTGGAAAAGACTCTGGCTCCTCTCAGCTGGTCCATCAAATCGTCGATCCTCGGTAGCGGATACTTATTCTTCACCGTGACTTTGTTCAACTGTCGGTAATCTACGCACAGACGTAAACTTCCATCCTTCTTCTTAATCAAGATGGCTGGAGCACCCCATGGGGAAGTACTCGGTCTGATGAATTCCTTGGCCAAAAGCTCTTCTATCTGCTTCTTCAACTCGCGCAGTTCCAAAGGTGCCATGCGATACGGGGCAATGGAGATTGGTCCAACTCCAGGAACAAGTTCGATGGAAAATTCTATTTCCCTATGAGGAGGCAATCGAGGTATTTCATCCGGGAATACCTCCTCGAATTCTCTAACTACAGGTACATTCTGAATTTGATTATCAACCGAGGTCTCAGCCTCGATCGACAAAAGATACCCTGCTGCTCCCTTGCGGAGCTCTTTTCTAACTTGCAATAAGGAAATGAAGGAGAAAGATTGAAAATTACCATCTTTCGCAGGAACAACGACTTTCCCCGCTCGACAGTCCAACGTTATCCCGTTTTCCGTCAACCAGTCCATACCGATAATCACATCGAAGTTGAATACCGGCAGGACCACCAAGTTAACTGTATACGTGTTCCCTTCATACTGCAAGGTAACACCTCTGCAGATCTCTGAGGCTGTGCACGATCCTCCAGTAGGTGTGCTGATGTGTAACTCATGAGGTAACGGGGTTGGGGTGATGCCTATTCTCAAGGCAGTATGCTTCGCCATAAAAGAGCCAGACGCTCCAGAATCAAAGATAACAGAAATTGGGTGACCATTCAAAGTGACATTACCTTTGATCAGGTTGGGAAACTTCTGCGCTTCATTCGCATCCAGTGTGAACACCCGTGCTTGCGGAGGCTGTTGATCAGCGTTCTGGGGGCATTTGTAAGCAAAATGTACTTGCTGGCCGCATCTGAAACATGCATTGTTGTTCTTGCGACAGACTCCAAAGTGATTCTTTCCACACGTAGCACAAGCAGTCGCGCCCTGACGTCCAGTCGACGATTGACCCACCGTAAAGTTTCTCTTAAAATTTCCAGGCCGTGCCTGTAACGGCGTACCTCTGCCTCGACCCCTACCAGGTGCCGCCCTGAAGAATCTGCCTGCTCGGTTTCCTCCGTGGGATTGTGTTGGTGGCTTGTTCAAGTTCTTGGCCTCCAGAATGATTCCTTCTGCCTGACGACTCTGGTTGATGAGTTCCGGAAGTGTACGATTAGCCGTCGTCAAGATGAGCTTGCGGATTTCCGGATGCAATCCGCTCTCGAACTTCTCCACCTGCCATTCTTCATCATAAATGTTCCGATCAAAGTTGGCGTACTCGATCAGCTGCCCAAATTTTGCAATATACTCATTGACCGTCATGTTATCCTGCCTGAGCGACAGCAGTTCCGTGTGCTTCATTCTTCTCATTGCCTTAGGAAAATACTTGTCCAAAAATACTTGTCTGAACACAGCCCATGTTAGTTCCACGTCCTGAGCTCTCAGCAGAGCCCTCGCACCAGTCCACCATGTTAAGGCTTCTCCCATCAGCTGGTACGAGGCGTAATCGGTCTTCTGTGCTTCCGGGCATGCCATACGTTCAAAGATATGTTCGATCATCTGCAGCCACTTTGCTGCAGCCTCAGGGTTGTCCTCACCCTCAAAGGTAGGTGGTTGGAAGTTGCGGAAGTCTTTCAACCTCCGACGGGCAATTTCTTCTGCATTTTCATGCAGTGGGGGTTGGTTCGGATTCTGTTGCCTATGATCGCGCCATTCTTGGCTCATATTCTGGATGAACGTTGCCAGTCCCCCAATGGTAGTGATAAGATCCTCTTCCGCATCGCCAGACCTTCCCCGAGTTGAACCGCGACCACCTGCCATGATTCTGCACTCACAATATCAGGAAATGAGTTGATCAGGCTCACCGCAAGTTATTCATGGCAGCAGTCCCAAGTAGGTACTCGGGTTCAATTCGGACAAGTTAACTATGCATCCGAGTCTTATCACAGAACGGTCTAAACAATCTAACTACCCTACTTAATCTATAGCACAATTAGACAGTCAATCAGCAGATAAACACAAACAACAATCAATTCAATCAAACACAAGCAATTCCATGGACCAAACTGCTCTGATACCAATTAGTGTAACGCCCTCCCTTGTATGCATCCAAGAGAGTCGTTCGCTAAGCGGAATTAGAGTCGTTAACGTCACATGAGCTAACAAAGAATCTCATAGCAGTATACAAATCCGTATAAAAATTTCAGCACTTAAATTCTTTTCACAAAGGTTTTCCAAAATAGCCGCTGTTCATAAAAGTTCAAGCTAACATAAAGATGATAAAGACTACAGTCATCCAAAAGTACCAAAACATTAATCATTACAGTCATCCATTTAAACAAACAGCAACTGTGATAATCCACGCATCAGCAATCAACAGCAAAATATCACTCCTTCAAATGCTCTTGCGTCCTCCTGCCATTTTGGAAAATAGCAGCCCCGAAGGGGTGAGAATAATCCCAGTAGTGTGGCAACAAAACCAGTAATATAACAGTATTAACTAGGCACAAAATCATAAACAGTCACTTCAACATATCCTTGTTCCTTTTCCTTTTCCTTTTTATCATATTCATATATTGCGTATATAACGCCTTTCCTTTGCGCTTTTAGCACCGTCGTGCGCGCACTTCACAGTGGAATCAAATATACCCTTGGCACCTGAGCTCCATGTGGATTCCAACTGTGGGCCTATGCGGACTGATGCCAAGTGTCCCATACCCCGGTAACTTGGGGATGCCTATATGATGCTTGCTCAAACACATGGTCCTGTACATAACTATTCTACACAAGGCCTATATGATCTTGATACATGCATGTCATGCTATGCTTTCACACACAAGGCGTAAAAATGCGGTATGATGTAAGATGCATGCTTATATACCTTTCATATGCGTTATGCTCCCACATAACGTCTTTACCTCATAATCATATAGCCATCACGGCACATTTTTGGCAGTTTCCTTTCATCATAATGGAACATAATATTTTTACGGCATATGGAGCATCATGTCACAATTTTACACCAGTAGTCAATAGTCACATTAGGCAATATCGCCTGACACTTACCTTTGCGTGCCTTAAATATTACCAAACAGCAGCGAAGTATTTCACTTCTTAAGCGCACCTAAATCAATTACAACTAATCATTTACAGTGGCTATTTACAGCAGAAACAGAGAGCATACAGCAGTGGCTTACGGCAGCAAAACAGTGAGCATACAGCAGTGTTTTATAGTGGAAACAGTGAGCATACAGCAGTGTTTACAGCAGCAAAACAGTGAGCATACAGCAGCGTTTTTACAGCAGAAAAACAGTGACGTTTGTGCTTAAAACAGTGAGCATAAACAGTGAACGTTTTAAAACAGAAACAGTGACGTTTTACAGCAGCAAAACAGTAACCATACAGCAGAAACAGTGAACGTTTTAAAACAGAAACAGTGGCACTTTGGACTTCAAAACAGTGGCAGAACAGTGGTATAAACAGTGGCAGAAACAGTGGCATGAATGGTGCATTTTTGAGCATTAAAACAGTAGCATAAATCATGGTTTTTGGACATTGAAACAGTGGCATATTATGAACTAAAACAGTGGCATTTTATGCATCAAAACAGTGGCATATGATGGCTAAAACAATGGCATTTTATGCATAAAAACAGTGGCATATGATGACTAAAATAGTGGCATTTTATGCATAAAAACAGTGGTGGCATATTTTATGCATAAAAACAGTGGCATATGATGACTAATACAGTGGCATTTTATGCATCAAACAGTGGCATATGATGACTAAAACAGTGGCATTTTATGCATAAAAACAGTGGCATATATTGAGCTAAAACAGTGGCATATATGTGCAGAAACAGTGGCATATAATGTGCAGAAACAGTGGCATATATGTGCAGAAGCAGTGGCATATATTGGTGATTTTGAGGAACCGAAACAGTGGGCATTTCATCTTCAAAACAGTGGCACATTCAAAGGGAAACAATGGCACATTTCTCTTCAAAACAGTGGCATATCCATACTAGAAAACAGTGGCATGAGCTTAAGCATAACCATGAGATTTTTATGCATACAAATCATCATGAAATAGCTCCACCATTCTACTTTTATCATGCTCATACTTGAATCCAAAACCACACATAATCAAGGAGACATTTAAGCACACATACATGGTTACAATGAAAGTGTTTCTAAGCTCAAGGCTTACCTCTTGTAGCACACCCTTCAAAGTCAAGAATCACACACCACCTTCTAGCTTCACTACACAACAAGTCCACACTTCCTAAGAGGTTCTATGCGCAACAAGGTGAGGATGAACACACTAGGACAGCTTCAAGGTTGAGGAACAAGGCTTGCACTAGCTTGGTGTATGGTCACGGTTGAGGTGAGGGAAGGAGGGAGTTGGCTTGGCAAAGTCTTCTTGCTCCAAGGAAGCTTGTTGGTGCGGCTAGAGAGAGTGAGGAGGAGGAGAAGAGTTGGCTGCACTTGCACATGAAACCAGCCCCTTCCCTATGCGCAAATTTAAAGGGAAAGAGAGGAGAAGTTGCTATGATTAACCATCATGGAAAATTCTGATTACTTGAGGGGATGGGGCTGCACAAGGTTGCTTCTAAAGTACTCTATTCACATGCAAGGAGGTGAGGGAAAGGTAATGAGTGTTAGCAAGTCAGAATTTTCTTGCACAAACAGCCACACTATGCGCACAAGGTGAGGTGTGAGGGAGGTTCACTAAGTCCACAAGCAAGAGAGCTTTGTGGCAGCCAAGGAATCTGATTTTTTGGAGCTGTCCTCTGCGCAAAAATGATGAAGATGCAGCCCCAAGACCCTACTATGGTGCATGTGGAAGAAAGGAGGAGATTTGGCTCATGATGGGCTGCAAAAAGCTTGTAAAAATCTGCACATGGCAGCCTCATGATGGGAGGTGTAAGGGGTTTCTCTTGGTCAACACTCAAGTTAGATTTGTGCATAAAAAAATCTGCACCAAAACCCCTTCCATGTGCGCCTAAATGAAGGAAGATGCAGCCTAATATCATGCTAAATGGTACATGTGTCTTCCATGCAAAGAAATTGAAATCAAGTTATGCATAAGCAAGGTGAGGTGGCGGTTTAGCAAGAGAAAATGGCAGCTTACTAAGTCCTAATCACTCTCCTTTGTGCGCATGAATGAGTGGGAATTATCCTTGCCATGTGAGAGTTACTTGATACACAAGACACCTTAGTTGGACAAGGCTTAGGGGAGATAAGGGTGGACACAACCTTGGGCTGAATTAGCTTGATCCAAGAGCCATCCTTGGGCCATTGGCCACACACACAAAAGGATCCAATCACAAATCCAATGGTAACAAGTCCACACACACACTAGCCCACATCCAAACACTAATGCCTTCTAACACACACTCACATTACTCATAAGATTAAATTCACATGTCTACATATGTATCTTCCTATGATTTAATTTAATTAGTTACCTTAGTCTTATCCAAGGGATAAAGGTCATACAATTCACAAGCCATTACACATAAACCATACATCCGAATTCTACACATGTACATATAGCATATAGTACTTATGTATTTTACTAATTATGCGGGATGTTACAACACAAAAGGAGTATCCTTTCGTGTCAATCGAGTCAACGGTAGAACCATTGCAGAAAATCCCTGTATAAATCGGCGATAATAGCCAGCAAGCCCCAGAAAACTTCTAATTTCAGTCACAGTCTTAGGTCGTTCCCAGTCACTCACCGCTTCAATCTTGCTTGGATCCACTGCAACACCGCTTGCAGAAATAACATGACCGAAAAATTGCACCTCAGACAACCAGAATTCACACTTAGACGGTTTAGCATACAGTTTCTTATCTTTTAACACCTGCAACACAGTCCTCAAATGGTCGACGTGCTCCTCCTTACTCTTAGAGTAGATCAAAATGTCATCAATAAAAACAATTACAAACTGGTCCAAGAACGGTTTGAAAATGCGGTTCATATAGTCCATGAACACCGCCGGGGCATTAGTAAGCCCAAAAGGAATCACTTGGTACTCAAAATGTCCATATCTGGATCGGAAAGCTGTTTTAGGTACATCCTCCGGTTTAATCCGAATCTGGTGATATCCGGACCGGAGATCAATCTTTGAAAATACACAGGCACCCCTCAACTGATCTAACAAATCATCAATACGCGGTAATGGGTACCGGTTCTTAATAGTCACTTTATTCAGCTGTCGGTAGTCAGTGCACAGTCTCATGCTACCATCCTTTTTCTTTACAAATATCACCGGTGCTCCCCACGGGGACACACTCGGCCTAATAAAATTCTTCGCAGACAGTTCTTCAATATGTTTCTTCAATTCAGCCAACTCAAGTGGCGACATCCGATATGGAGCCAAGGAGATCGGCCCCACACCAGGCAATAAATCAATCGAGAATTCAATCTCTCTCTCAGGTGGGAATTCCGGTATCTCATCCGGAAATACATCCTCAAACTCATTAACAACTGGTATAGCAGAAATCTCCTCCTTTTTATCACCCACCAATCCGCCCAACAAGACATAACCCAAGTCTCCAGCCTTCAAGGCTTTCACAGTTTGACTTACAGACAAATACAGAGACGGACAAACAGACGGCCTCTCGTGAGATAACAACAACCTCTTCCCGCAGCAATCAATCATTGCGCAGTTCCGAGACAACCAATCCATCCCCAAAATCAAATTGACAGAGGCCAGGGGTAAGATAATTAAATCAATGGTGTAACCCCTGCCTAAATAAGTGAACTTCACATCTTCACAAATCCAAGACGATTCACTAACCTCTCCTGTAGCGGTAGTAATACGCATCGGAGGAACCATCCGTGTTACCTTTAAGTCCAACGCCTTAGCCACATAGTCCGCCACAAATGAATGTATCGCTCCCGAATCAAACAACACAGATAAATCAACATTAGAGAGAAAAATTATACCTTTAACCAAATTCGGAGCCTTTTCAGTACGCTGCGCATTTGTAGTGTAGGAACAACAGCAATAGGAGCAGCAGTAGTAGTAGTAGTAGCTGGCGGCAAAGCCTGCAGATTCGCAGCTTGCCCCGAATAAGATGTACAATTTCTAGCAAAGTGGCCACTCTGACCACATCTAAAACAATTCGACGTACCAGCACCACATACACCTCTGTGGTATTTCCCACACTTCCCACATTGTGGGGTAAAATATCTGTTCGAAGCACCACCACCTCCAGTATTTCCACCCCTCTTGAACTGACCAGGAGGCTGCCTCACATGCAACCCCCCTACCTCTATTATTATTAAAACCTCCTCTGTTAGTATTCCCAGAAGGACCAGGTGTCCTCTTAACATCTTGCTCTTTTGCCGAATCAGATTTCGGATACCTTCCATAAACAGTCTCGACCCTCTTACATTGGGTCACCAAATCAGCAAAGTTCCTCACCGCTGTATTAGACATCCTCTTAGCAATCTTCTCACTCAGCCCTCTTTGAAATTTAGCTGACAAGAATTCCGGAGTAGGTAGAGTACCTCCATAATTAGCAAACTTCACAAGCTCATTAAATTTTGCCACATAGGCATCCACAGTCATAACTCCCTGTACCAGATTATCGAACTCACCTTGCTTTGCCTCCCGAACATCGCGGGAAAAATATTCTTCATGAAATAATCCTTCAAACATAGTCCAAGTAAGGACCTCACCCTGAATAACAAACGAGCGAGACACATTGTCCCACCACTCTTGGGCATCACCCTCCAACATATACACAGAATACAATAACTTCTGCGGATCTTGGCATCTCATAACTTGAAAGATCTTATCCATACCCCTCAACCAAGCAGTAACCTCCTTTGGGTCCCTTGACCCCAGAAATGCGGGTGGCTTATGTTTCCTAAAAGATATGAGCCTACGCTCATCGTCAGCATTATCAAGCACCTGCCCAGCAGCCCCAGTGGATTGGGCAACAGATGACGGATCAGGAACATAACTAGGGTCGGTAGTAGTATGATGACTAGCCTCACCAGTGTGGTGACTAGCCCCACTCTCCCCCTGTTGAGGAGTAACAGATGGCGTCGGTGTAGGAGTCACCGTAGCCGTGTGTGGAGGTGTATTCTCCCTCCTAGGACGACCTCTATCCGCCCTCATCTCAGCCATAAAGGCCTGCATCATATCCTGATTAGCTTTCATCAGGTTCTCTGTCATATTTCTATTTGCAGCCGTTTCCGCCTGCAGAGCATTCAGTACTGCAGTGACCGGATCCGGTGGCAAAGGACCTGCACCACGTGCCCCACGGCGACCTCGTGCCCTACTCATGATATCTGTACATGTAACACAAAGGAATGAGTTGATCAGACCCACACTGAGGAATCACATATACATTAATCATAAATAGTTCACAGATAGCTATGACACACAAGATACAACATACACAAACAATCAGAGTTCCCTAAACAAAACTGCTCTGATACCATAAAATGTAACAGCCCGTTGTACACCGGTATTGTTAACATTGATTATGATATTAAGCGCAGTTACAATCACAGTGATTAGATTAATTAAATTACGGGTAAATTTTTCTTTTAACATATTTCTTTTCTTACATCAATACAAAATCCGTAATCAATTAAAACCACACTATAATTGTAAATGCCATTTGCGGAATCATACGCTTTCAAACATCATAAATCTTCCTTTTTATGCAATTCATTTACTCACCATCTTACTCTCTCATTTTACCAAGTTATAGTCCTTTACGTTATCTACGCGTGGTTTCAAACCACGTATCATTTGGAGTCCTACCCATCAAGTTAAGCCCCTTTCTTTTAGTCTAGAAAAACTGAATTTTCGAAATTTACACTGTGGTAATCGATTACCAGTGGGTGGTAATCGATTACCACCTGTCAAAAATGAGGCAGTAGCCAATTTTATAAATCCTCTGTTCTGGTAATCGATTACCAACTTTGGGTAATCGATTACCTCACATGGTAATCGATTACCAAAGGCCAGTAATCGATTACCAGTGCAGACAGTAGCCAATTTTTCGTCCCCTGTTGCTTGGGTAATCGATTACTATGCAGCAAAATGACAGATTACGGCAGTTTTGAACCCCAAAAAGGGTGTGTAATCCATCCCTAACCCCTTGGTACTCCACATAACACATAATCATGTCCTAATGTAGGCTCTAGGCCCTTCCATCATGCATTTTCCTTAGATTAAATATCATTTACAAAGTTCTCAAATAATGGCCATTTACATGCAACTATGGACCATTTTTACAACATTACTCATCAAGACTTCAAGGCTATGAATGTGGCAATGGACAAGTCCCATGCTCACTCAAAATATACAGTCATCCAAGCCATGGATAATAAAACATAAACAAGACTTAGCATATGACCATGAACACTAACAAAAGCATGGAAATGACATC
This sequence comes from Gastrolobium villosum, assembly GCA_032173675.1. Classification (NCBI taxonomy): domain Eukaryota; kingdom Viridiplantae; phylum Streptophyta; class Magnoliopsida; order Fabales; family Fabaceae; genus Gastrolobium; species Gastrolobium villosum. Next base: position 23,485 of record JAVKPL010006319.1, read on the forward strand.
ATGCAATATGTTCATGACCTAAGTCTCAAAATACTAATGGTATGCTATGTGCACTCCATAAACTCCTCCAAAATCGTCATGCAATCCAATGCACCGCATGCCAATCCAACGTCCACTACGCGGGCCTCTTGCCCGAAGCTCCTCCCGGCTCATAGTGACCTGAAATGTGGTCCCCCAAACACGGGGTGAGATATACGGATATATCTCAGTAAACCAATGGAGCTAGAGGCTCTCTCCACTCCATGGCTCACTAAAATGTATCAAAATGACATAATATGACATGCAAGTAAAACAATATCACCATCCACCTGGAGACACCCAAGAACATCCACTCATGGATTCATGTTCAAGGACTCCATCACATAACTCCCGAGACAGTCCTGGCGCCTCTCCCATGGTTGAGAAGACTCCATGGCAATACCCAACCGGAACTCCTCATGAGCCCTATCCGGCGGACGTCCCCCGCTTGGATCATCCTGATGTCGCTCCCAGAGTCAACACCATGGCATCTCCAACTGGCATTCTCCCGTAGGACGAACCCAGCGGATGTCCAAACCAACACACGTCAACTGGCCAGTGACCAAACAATTTTCACAAAATACAAGCAATATGCATACAAGCACACAATCACATCATGTCATCACTACAAAATCCAACCACAACCTTCCTCTAGGTGTGGTGGAGCTCACTAGGGATTAAACCCAAGTTCCAAGAGTTTACTTTAACACGAGCAATACCGTTCCAAACGTATGCTCCAAATCAACTTTTCACAATTCCAACCGTGTGAGGCACCCTACAACAATCATCAAATCCAAATTACACCAAAACTCATTTTTCATGAAAATTCTTCAAATTCCTCTAAGTTAAAAACCTATATTTTTCACCAAAATTTAACATAGCATTTCTAGCTTACAAACATGATTCTAAGGCCTTTTCATCTAATAGCATTTTTCCATTTGGGCTCTCTATCATCACACATCTAAAATCAAAGGTTTGAACACAAATTCATAGATCTATGAAATCAACCAACAAAAGACTACAAATATACTTACAATGTGTTGTATGATCACCACCAAGGCTTCACTAAACCATTTGAAGATCAAAACTCCAAGAAATCTCCAAAAATACAAATGGGTCGAATCTGAGTTGCTCAAAAACGCGGCCAAGGAGGTGGATTCAAGGCTTCTAAGTGCTACCAATGGCTTTGGAAGGTTGTTTACGATAGATTTCAACACCAAAATCAAGCGATTCGGTGGAGAAATGATGAAATGGGAAGAAATGGTGTTCTTGGTTCCTTTTTCTCACAGGGGGGCGCACGGGAATGGAGGGAAGAAAGGGAGAAAAGAAGAAGAAAAAGGGGTGGGGCCAAGTGACTTCGGTCACACGGGTCCCACACGCGATCTAACTTTTACTCCGATAAAAATTCCGATCATAAATTCTTAATCTACGTATTTTCCCAGTCCATGACATATTTTTCTTTCTCCAAAATAATGATAAAAATTTCACACCTATCGGTACACTCACACCTCAGTATTTTAACACTAAAAATTCACTATTCATCAATTTTCCCCAAATTTGCCTATTTACTCAATTTTCCGCCCTGATTCCATTTTCAGCATTATTTTTGTCATATGAAATCTCTAACTCACTATTTAAGCCTCATAACACACGGTTGGCAAATTACCATTTTGCCCTTTTTGCCCTTTTTGGCCATAATCCTTGGATTTTCACTAATCCATCAACTTTCATTTTACCATATAATATTAAAATACACATTTAAATATTTGAGGTGTTATACAAATCAAACCCATTAATTAATTATTAATTCACAATAAATGATAACGGTTGATTTTCGTCAATCAACGATTATTATTTCCACAAATCAAAATCATTAATTAATTATTAATTCACAATAAATAATAACCGTTGATGGACGGAAATTAATAGTTAATATATGATAGTAACATTGATAGTAACATTATTTGTTAATAAAAATATTCTATTCCTATATCAAAATAACATTGTTATGAGATTTATATTTTGAAAAAAAGAAAGAAAGAAGTTATCATCATCCGTAGCATTCATTTTCATAATTTCTTATATTATCATGCTTCTTCTCTCTCAATTTTTTTTTTCTCCCACTCTCCTTTAACAGAGTTTTCTCTAACATTTCTCAAGATCCTTCACTCATTGATTTCTCTAAATTTTGAAGCAATGACCAATGGTTCTCTTAGCATCTATTTACGGGAAAAGTTTTATCATGCAAATGATAAAAGTAATCATAAAATATTATTAACACAACAATTATGCACAAACTTCTCCATGCGAGTTTCTTGAAGTTTTGTTTTTAGATTCAACAACTTCACATGATTTTTGCATTATATGTTCGAAGGGACTCTAAATGTGATCATTAAAAGATAATTGAAAGAAACATAAAATAATACACTTGAATGCAATAATTCATCACCAATTATTATTATTGAAAACTAAAGGGGCGTTTGATAAAATTTCAGATAGTAAAGCTCATTCAA